>DWNA01000442.1:0-23600 GCA_018249835.1 Heliconius besckei | reverse complement strand
ATCTTTTAACAATTCTTAAATTTCTCAAGACGACGATGTATATTAGTCGTAGTTGGATCACTTTTACACCAACGGGGTTGCTCAAGATTACGGTTCATCTACGTCTCTCTTAGCAAAAGGTTGATAATTGCTACTGTCTCAATTTTCATTGCTTCTATTAGTAAGCAGGCAGATTAGTAGTGCATCGTATATTGTTATCATCTCCTTCTTCGTCGATTACCACACCTGGTTCTAGAGGCAGTGCAACTAAATATACCTCTCCGGAGTCTTTTTCTTCAATAATTACAACTGCGATTGCTTCTTGAAGAACCTTATATTCATTGCGACCGCTAAATATCCTAACAGTCATTATGAACTTTGGATAGACTTGCGTATAAAAACATAAAAATTGACGTCTGATGTGCCCATTGGCCCCAATTAGGGACAGCATCGTAAAAGTTGAATTTGTCCTATTACGACTCTACTTTTCTAATCAAATGTTATTATATTACATAGAATACTAAGTACTTAAGCATGTTCTGTACCAAAACAAATGTATTTAGAAGAAAAAGTTAAAAATAAAAATACTGACATTTTGCCTTCACAGATTTTGTGAAACAGCTTTACAAAAGGCACGAAATGAACGATTGTAAAAAAATTTTAATTGGATTTTACGGCTGCAACATAAGGATATACTACTTATCTTCACAATTCTAGACATAAACTGCATAAAAATAGAAATATAAAAAAAACAAAGATACTATTGTAGGTGTACCCATTTGGGTACGGCGGGTCTATATGGGTTAATGCGGCTTAACAGATACATTGTACAAGCTTTACGGTATTTTGTTCTGGCAATATCAAATATATAATATCAAATACCTCGAGGCTTTTAAGCCTCGAGGTATTTGATTTCGTTACATTTGTAATTCTATAATCTGTTTAATTTAAGGAAAAAAAATGTATTAAAGAGGCAAATAAATGTTAATTTATCGATGAAATTTTGACTCTTTTGTTTTACACAAAATAATGATAGCTCAGTGATAATAATTCAATTCCCTCCACAAAATATCCATTTACCAACATTTTCTTACGACATTATCACGTATTCTTCTGTAAACCAATTTTACAGACAACCAATTTATTTAATGAATCTGAATGGTAGATAACTTTTTCAATAATAAGTATGTATCTATTTATTTTTATTATTTAAAATAAATAAGTCTATTCTGAAAATAAAGCATTAATTTTTAAACTAAATAGTTAATAGGAATAACAAAACGTTATATCTTATTATTATACATTACATATGTCAAACACGAACTGTCACATTAATTGTCAAAATGAACATTACCTTGTCGGTTGTCGGTGTTTTTGTATTATTTGTGTATGATTGCTTCGATTTGAGCATTAAATAAATAAAAGTTATTTTAAACAAGTTGTATACTTATATATTAAATATGGAAGAAGGGATTATGGTGGAAACACTGCCGATATTGGGTTCCTGCAGTCTATGTCTGAACGAAGGAGTCGTTAAAAGTATGCTTATTAAACAAATTAATGATAATAAAAAAGAATCTTACACAGATATGCTGTTCAAATGTTTTTCTATAGATGTAAGTAAATAATATATTATGTGAGATGTCTTTAGGAAATTTCCTTTGTATGAATTTGTTAAATGTTATTTCTATTATTCGAGGATACTTTTAAAACAAAGATTAGCACTTTTATTCAAATTGCAAGGAAATAGCATTATTTTTTTAATGTTTTTCTTCCATTGATATTTGAAATTAAAAATAATACAATTCTTTAATAAACCTTTTTATACACAAATACTTTGCACTTATATTCTGTGATATTTACAGTTGGGGATATTAGAATTAGATGATACAAAACGTTTGATATGTAACAATTGTATACAACAGTTAGAAAATAGCCTAAAATTCAAAGAACAAGTTGAGACATCATTAAAGTCTTTAGAAGTAACAGTCAGGTTAAAAAGTAAGTTTAGTGATGTGTATTATATAATTTTAAGACTTTTTTATACTTAGTTATAATATTTTTTGGGCCAGTTTTGAGGACAATGGTACAAATATGTGACTGTACATATGACTGGTATGGGTTCAAATCCCATTCTAGATAATGAAATACTTTTAAGTATTATTTACAAATTAATATTTACATATCCTTGCTCTGTAACAAGTGTTGCATTGGGATCTGCCAACAGAAAATGGGCTGCTTACTTCTGTATGCCTTGACACTAGTTCTCAATGTTTACAATGCTATAATTACGTTATATAAAGTATGTATATGAAAGATATTATAATGCTATTTTTGTATAAAATTTAAATTTAATAAAATTGTTAAGTAACTCTAATAGTAGAATCATCCTACTCAAATATTCTTAGTTTTATTTTTAAAATATATAATATATATATTTGTTATAATATAATATATATATTTGTTATAATTCATTTCAGAAGCAGATCAAGAATATGAAAGTGTTAAACTTGAAACTTCACCAAAAAAAAATTGTGGTTAGTTTTTTTTAGCTAGAACCATTAACCTGAATCTAAGAACCTAGTATTTATGTACTTCATTCTCCAATTTTGACCAAATTTTCATGGTACTGCATGTTGACTAAGAATCAACATAGCTCTTTGCCCTTGTACCGGAGCAAGGAAAATGAAAAAATATATTTGTTCCCTTTGCTGGGAATAAAATACACAACCATTGTGTTAACAGCAATGATGACTGCACTATGTATAATATATAATATACTAGTTTTGCCACTTGACAACCAATGCCTCGAAAATTTGTTGGAAATTGGAGAAGACACTCCCATCTTGACACTAGGACACTTAACAGCAAGAACTTAAAAAAAATAAAAAAACTGTTTTCCAGTATCTCTCAAAGAAGTATTGAATGATGTGAATGAAGACATAGTGTCTGTTATTGGATTCCCCAAAGACTTTCACGACGACGACTCAGGTAATCAAACAAACATTATTATTACAAACATACATTAATATATGAAGCAACTTTGTCCCCTTTTTAATGAAAATTATGGGGTCGGAGGAGTATGAAATTTGACACAGTTATGGTCTGCATAAAGATAGTGTAAGGAGTGCTTATATTAAAAAAAAAAGAATCCTTAAATAATATACAAGCAAATAAATTTAAAAATCCAGATCCAAAGAATCCCCATCTTGTCTTTTAAGTCTTCAAGTGGTGGGACAGTGCCTGACTAAATACATTATTATTTCATTTCCTGTGATAAGTGATAAGTCTTAATCAAAACATATTATAATAAGTTTGACCATTGAAAGTTTATCAAGATTTTTTTTTTCCAGCGTCACACTGTATCCGGCAAATAATAGCCTAGGCAGATGGAACCTAATATTGAGACACTGTTCCCCACGCACCGCACTATTTTTGAGACATTGCATGTTGACATGTGAATGAAATTGTGGACACAGTGCCATTTTTTATCTTGTGTTCTGGGCAAGAAAATGAATGTAATATTTTGAGACATGCCGCTGTGCTACAACAGCCTACAATTAATTTAAAAATATTTATTATTTTATTTTTTTCATTTTAGATGGTGATAGGATATTACTAGAAGCTGTGAAAGAAGAGGAAGATAGTGATTTTGAGGATACTGGTGAGATGTAGATAAATTTATGATTGAAAAACTCTTTTTCTAATTTAAATACTTATATGAAAATTTATGTAAAAGATAATGTTCATTAAATTTTCATTTTTCGTCCACTTAGATTAAAAAAAGATTATTTTAAATCTATAAACGAATAGGTATATAATATGGAATATTTATTTTCAGTTTTAAACGATCTCATCATAAAAAAAGAGCCCAACGACTACAGACCGAGGCGAACGCGTAAAAAAAATTTGTCCATAAGTAAAAAAAAAGTTTCCTATTCCGTAAAAAAACAAGCAGACTTGTCCGAAACTGAAAAACTGCTGCAATCTGGACTTTTTCCATTCAAAATGGGTAAAAATGGGTACTCTTGTGCAATTTGCCCAGAAAAATCCGCCATATTGGATGACATACAAAGTCATATAATGCAACACAGTGTCTCTAACATACATGTGGCTTTCAAAAAAATGATTTCTTCAACTTTGCAAAGATTTTATAAGAGTAACAACAAATTAAAGTGTAAAATATGCAGGAGCGACATAACTGATTATGAAACTCTAAAGAATCACATAAACAATTGTATTACATCCAAAAGCAACACGGGTTGGAACAATTTGCCGTTCAAATTAGAAAAAGACCAATTGGACTGTCCAATATGTCAGAAAACTTTTCTTAATTTTGTCAGTCTCAATACTCATATGAACGTTCATTACCCTAACCACATATGTGACAGTTGTGGAAAAGCTTTCGCTTCTAAAGCGAGACTACGCGGCCACATGAGGACACACGAAATCGGGGACTTCCCCTGTAGATACTGCGACGCCATTTTCGACAGAGTTACCAAAAGAGAAAACCACGTGTCGAAAGAGCACAAATCCGGTATACGTTATGCGTGTAAAAGATGCAATATATCGTTATCGTCGTTCTACGCCCGACAAAAACATCTAGCAGAGGTCCACAATGAAGAACTGAAGAGGTATAAGTGCAAGGCGTGCACTCAAAGCTATATAACGCCCGGACACTTGTCGAGTCACGTCAGACGGGACCATTTAAACGAGAGGAATCACAAGTGCAGTAAATGCGACCTTGCCTTTTACACGCGGAACTCCTTAAAAATGCACATGATAAAACACGACGGAGAACGGATACACACGTGCAGTATATGCCACAAGTCGTATCAGAGGAAGAAAACGTTAAGAGAGCACATGCGGATACACAATAATGATAAACGGTTCGTCTGTCCCGTCTGTGGGCGCGCGTTCACACAGAAGTGCACTTTGAAAGGCCATTTGAAAGTTCATGAGAGAAAAGTCGATCCGGATGATCGTGCGCCTCAGCCCTTACATTCTATTTAAAAATTTTAAAAAAACTATTATAAAGGGCTGTCGCGTGATGGTTGTGAGTTCGATTATCATTTGGGAAGGAATTATTCTTATTTTGGTTGCTTTCGCGAAGAAGCAAAGTAAAAAGTTATGGCCTGCCACTTAATGGCTTTTAAATTTCACTGGATATTTATTATCTGTTTTATTTTTCAAACGGTTGAGTCAAAACTCCGTCAAACTATTTTTTTATATTTAAAATAACAGAACTACGTAATTAGGAAGAAAATATTATTATTATTCTTTTATTTATATACAAAAAATAAAACTAGAAGATCAAATTTACCATTTATTAACAATGGAATACAACTAAAGATCTCTTAAAAGGTTAAAAAACTACATATTTTTTAGAAAAGTTGCCAAAACTTTAATTATGTCTTACAAAATTTATTTTTTACTTTTACTCTATAATACTTATAGCACAAATGCATTTTAGAAAATGTCTTGCCATGTAATAAAATAATGGCAGCCAAATATTTATAATTTTCTTAATTGAAGCGTATTTTATTTTCATATATACTTATATTTTTAGTTTATAATATTTTTTTTATACTTTTAGCCGTTCGAGCCAGACTCGACTATAAAACTAAGTATGACTATAAAATAAATGGTCGACCATTTCTTGTATAGACAGATTTACCACGAGCTTTTTAGGCCGTTGTGACCCTTTGAGACATCGTTTGCCTGGAGACGCAATGGTGGTGAGTTTGATAAAATGATTTTATTCAAATTATTTTTATTTCTCGTCTCTGATGGACCAATGAGATGGATGGCGTTGGGTATAGCCTTCACGTAATTTGGGATAAATGTAAAAAAAGGGATTGTCTTTACACCAAGTTCTCTTCACTAAATATATTTTTAGTTTGTAATGGACCTTATTATGGTCCTTCGAGCCGACCTCTTAAAAAATGTCGACTATTTATTTCATTGTCATATTACGCCCATAACTAACGCAAAGTTAAAGTATATTCTTCTTAATATCATAATATTTAAATTATGTGTTAATTTTTATTTTTTATATTAATCCTTAAAAATATTTTTACTATAGTATTTTTTCATTCCTTTACTTAAAAACACACTATTAAATGTACAAAGTGTGAGTTAAGACTTTTTTTTAACTTAGTATCCATCACAATGAAAGCGATCTGTTAAAGTTTTATACATTATGTACATATACATATATTATGTTATTTGTAAAAAATGTGCAATAAAAATTAGATTTTATTATATTACATATCTTTATTTTTATAACCCTTATATGTTTTATTATATACTAATGACCCGCCCGCGGGTTTGCCCGCTTGTACTACATGATTATTTATTTTATACACAGAATTGACTGACAATTAAAATAACTTTTAATATGTTTTTACGACATTATCGTAATTTCTATAAGGTATGTTGATATTTGATATTTATAATAATATACATAATAATGTATGTATGCTAAAATCCATCCGTCCAGTAGTTACGGAGATTAGCGTGTACAAACAATTTTTTTGTGGATTTGGGGTCTACGGTTCCTAAAATAATAATGGAGGGCAGTGGCGGACTAAGGGGGAAGGGGGCAGGGGCGGTCCGCCCCGGGCCTCGGGTCCTGGGGGGGCTTCCAAATGGTGCAAATTCCCTTGATCAAATCCTAAATAAGCCTTTGAAAAAACGCATAGTATCTACTTAAGAGGAAGTTTGAGGTTGGAGGGGGCCTCCAATAAACAAATAAGTACAAGGATTAGTGCAGCCTGTACCGGTAGTTTACATTATATTAATTAAAATTACTTTTATCTTTCTTATGTTCATTTAGTTTGCATGTGGTTCCAGTTTCGTAGTTTTTAACTTCAAGTTCCTAGGGCCTCCAGACCGACGTCATTTTCCAGAAGTAGCGCAAAATAAAGGTGCATCTCTATCTGGGAGGATGATTGAGCCATCAGATCGGTTTGGGTGCTTATAAGGAGTCTTAAAACAGTCCATAAATAATATATGTAAAATTATAGCGTACTTTTTCCAAAGTGGTTTTGGAAGTCAAATGGCAGTTGCTCTATTTAAAACCCGCCATCCGCCGCTAATATGGAACGCAACAACGTTTCAAGTACGAACACTGCTTAAAACGCTAGTACCCAGACAGAAACTCCGCTTTGCAGCGTGGAATATTGTCTCTCTAACCAGACGATGCAGAGAAATCGCAGATGTACATGTACTTATAAGACTTCGGGTCCAGTATGCTTTCCTCCAGGAAGCTTGCCAGAAGGGCAATAAGTCCCGCAATAACGGACAGAGTTACCGGCTTATATACACCGGGTCACCCTCAGGTAAAAACGGTGTGGCAGTAATTCTTTCTGAAGAGCTTCAGAACTGGCTTCTTGAAGCTGATGGTCGCTGCAATAGCTTGATGCGTATAAGGGTGCTGATTGAAGGCGTAACTACAATCTAAATCAGTGCCTGTGGTGTGGTGTGGCTGTAGCATGTCCGAAAAAGAGTCATTCAGAAAGCAGAATGAAGAGGTTCTACTTGCTATACCGTCTGCCGAATGGTTGTTTGTTGTTGGGGAAGACTTGAACGGTCACGTCAATAAGGCTTCTGAGACGTATGAACGTTTCCACGGGGGTTTTAGATACGGTCTTCGTAACGGTTCGAACCTGTATTGCGTTTAATCTGGCCATCGCGAATACGTTCTTCCAAAATAATCATCAGCACTTTATTCCATATAAATTGGGTCCGAAGAAAAAAGTAGCCGTGAAACGTAAGCCTCGGATCAAGTGGTGGTGGCCCAATTGAACCGATGCAGACTGACTTCGGACTGACTGAGGTGACGGCTGATGTACAAGAGCATACCTGTTATTTTATATGGCACTGAATGCTGGCCAGCACTATCTCGGCACATTCAGGAGCTTCACGTCACGCAAATGAAGATGCTAAGGTGGATGTACGACGTAACACGGTATGACCGCAATCGTAACACATTCATTCGAGGTAGTCTTGGAGTCCGTGACGTAGCGGATAAACTCCAAAAGCACCACCTGAGATGGTTTGGCCACGTTACACGGATGCAAGTGCCATGCTACATCAGCCCCTTGAGTGAGACATATCGAACGCCGAAGGATGCGCTGGTTGGATGTTGTGATGCAAGACATGAGAGCCATTGGACTCACCACCGAGGCACTTAAGACCGTGTAAAATGGAGTAGGTTGAGTAGGAAGATAGACCCTGGAAATAGCCGGGATTAATGCCAAGAAGAAGAAGTATAGCGTATTTTGTCCCAATTTTAAACAATCTTTAGGACGTGTGGCAAGTGTAAAACCTACGTAAAGGGTTCGATTATAATATTTTTTTTTACATTTTTCTCAAAGACATACTTAAATACGAGCGTTTTTACTTTAACGTAGGTGTACCTTAAATTGGTGCTATTTCTGAAAGGGCCTCACTTTCAAGTTAGTAACGCATACACTCTTACCTACTTATTAGACTATTAATCTTCAAAATTTTAGCTTTACTAAAATGGCGTACGTCTGCGGGCCCTGGGATCTCAGTCTATTTCATTTTATACGCTTTTAGAGATAGACATTATTTATTAAACAGATATATTAAAGCCGTCGTGGCTCAGTGAAACAGCGTCTAATTGTTTGCGGGTTCGAATCATCTCCGATACACAGTGTATTATTTTTTCCTTTGTTCTGTCAGGATAAAATGTGGCGTCGAGTTCCGCTATTTAAGTGGTAAACAGTATTAAAACTAAACCTACACTGCCTACCCTGTTACGAGGAATATATTCCTCTAACACATATGCTATAGCATAAAACAAAAAATATTCTTCAAAAACACTTATTTTTTTAGCTTCACTTGTATTCCGCACACAGCAAGCTTGGCAGAGGGAACCTAGTATGTTAAGTTAAGATACTCCGTTCGCGATTTTCCGTCGAGTTCTGCAGGCATTGCGTGTTAAGTGGAAAAATTCAACTAATTAATTAGTTGATTTCCTATATAGTATAATTATACTAATTATATATTATATCTAATTAAAATCAAATCTGATTGACAGTCACATAAATTAATTAGTAAACATAAAATGAACAATGCTTAGCATAACAGATTAGGTAGAAGTCAAAAGGATCCGCCATCTTGAATGTGTTGGAGATAAGAGAGATTTCCTTTGTGTACTAAATTGAAAATAAAATTGCTTTTTATTTCATATATAAAAGAAGAACTGTGAGAACATATGGAATATTCTAAAATCTAGGTGGATCTGACCGCAAGTACAGTGGATTACATCCAAACGATTAAACTGAGCTAACATAACAATGAGATTTAGTCTTCTTCAATAAATGGATTATATGACACAATTTTTTTTTCAATTCGTACCAGTAGTTTCTGAACTCTTTGTTGTTAAACTGTTATGTTTTATCAAAAAGCTCTAAATCAAAAAATAGTGGTGTAATAATTTAGATTTGAGAAAAAAAAGTGATTATTACTTTATCTATTTCCAAGTTTTTCGTAATAAAAGAACATTTCGAATTAAAAATTGTTTATTATCAATTGACGAATATATTGTAATTACAACTATACTATTCTATAGCTTTACGTAACTTCTATTTAGCATTAAAAATGGCAATGGCAAATTACTTTTGTACTGAAACAGATAATCTATAAAGACAAAAAAATATAACACGTCAAACTGCAACAGTTGAAAAAAAAAACTAAATAGAAGTTCTTATAAACAAAGAAAACATTATTTGATTATATTAATGAATCATTTTGTACATAACAAAAAAGAGAAACATGTTTTTTTTAAATATACATTATAAAAATGATATAGAACTCCTAGGCTGTATGACTTATATGTCAATGCCCATGAGTTTCTTGTCGAAGATGAACTCTCCAAGTGCGGAGTGACGCTCCATCATCTTCTTAAGAGTGGAGGCCTTGCCCGCGAGGTCGCGTTGTCCCTTGTATTGTTCTTCTAAGAATTCACCAGTTAGATAATCGACAAGCTGAAATGAAATTTAATATCTTAAATATAGTTTTTCTCACTTTAACCCCGCATATAGCAGGATAGGCAGATCCTACCTAATATCTTTCTGGTTCTAGTATGTTATATAAAAAAAGGATTTTTAATATGGCAACAAATCCTAAACTCAGTCTGGTTACACAAAACGCGGCGTTGTTTTCTGCTAGGCCGTAAACGGTCTAAATTAAATATACTTAGGTGTGTAGTCTGTGTATATGTAACTTATTGTGTCATGGTGTTATTCGTAGAATCTTATTGTTTCTATAAGTACTCAGATATAACTTCTCAAATCAAACGCTCATTTAGCGATTAGACCGCCTTTTACATTAATTTATGTATGTTTCTATCAATTTAGTATGTTTTTTTATTTTTCTTGTATATAACAAAGAATATTTTACTTTAATAAAAGAAAACTTACATGATAATCATTATTGTCGTGTCCCTGGCTATCCCTGTCGTGTTCACATTTAATGATAACGTTCTTGATGGCCTTCGTCACTTCAGCCTCCATCTTGAGAGCCTCCTCGAGGGCCTCCTGGCCAGAGTTCCAGTGTTTGTGGTCAGGGGGCTGGAAGAGAGAGATTTTTGTTTTAGCATTGTTAGTTAGTTATTTGTAAATTTGTCGGTTGTAGAGAGTGGAAATATGATTTCACTATTCAAATAAATTGAAATTGTTAAATATGTAGATATATTATTGGAATAAGCTGATGTATGAGTCTGAAGTCAAATTAAATTATTAATACTTACACCAATGTCTGACAATGTAGATATATTATTTTGTTTAGTATGTAGCAAGATACAGCATAATGTTTCGATACCGAGAAAATGAGCACATTCAAATTCAAATTCAAAATATTCTTTATTCAAATAGGCAATTATTATAAGCACTTTTGAATCGTCGAATAAACATATGAACAAAAAACTACCACCGGTTCGGAAGGGAGTTCTGCTGAGAAGAGCCGGCAAGAAGAAGAGAAGAAGATTCGAAAATACCTCATACTTAAGTTTGACGAAACGAAATCTATCTATACACCCTATCATACAAATAAATATACAATTAACTACATTTCCACAATATTTTTAAACAATTCCAAATAAAATGTACCCTAATAGTGATCAAGGAGGACACATTGGTGGTCAGCTCTCCTCTCATCAGCAGATATTCTATCAGCTTCATGGCATGTTCCCGTTCTTCCGAGCTGGCCTCGAAAAACAGTTTGGCGAAGCCTGGACGGTTTACCTGAGTGGGGAAGAAAGGTATAATTATTGAATTAATTAATATTTTTATTCAAGCTTCATATAATTTGCACACACACGGGGATTTGTCTAATGTCTTTTGTTTGTTTTTCTTCTAGTGATTAGAACAGTCAAAACGTGTCGTAGTATAAAAAAGCAGTAGGTATGTAGGTAGTTCAGAGGTTTGTTTATTTGAATTAGTGCTTCCCCGAAGTGCGGCGGCATGCCAAATTTAAAATGGTAAATAAATGAAAAATAGATTTACATTTAAACATATACAAAACAAAACTAAAAATAGTGGTATAATCCAAAAAAAATCCACAGAAACCCACCGAATCCTTAGAGAAGTGAGCCCCCATGGCCAGATACTGCAGCGACGCGGCTATCTCCATCTGTATCTGCTGGCGCACGCTGCTGCGGCAGCCGTGCGACATCGTGATCCAGAGCTTGGGGATGTTCACCGGGTTCACGTTGCCTGGGGGACAGAAAGAAATCTAATTAATATTACGATTATTGTTTTTTAGCTTCACGTTGTATCCCGCGAATAACGGAGTGGGCAGAGAAAACCTAGTGATAAGACACTTCGTGCTCCAAAATGCTCCGTGCTCTAAAAAATATGAAAATTCGAAAACTGAGCGATACGTCAGCACGCCCAATTTTATAACTTTGCTATATGTACTTTTTAATATAATATGTAAGGCCGAAGAGATGAGTGTAGTGGTTACTCTTCCACTGATAATTAAAAAAGCTTAAGTTATTCGACACCCAAGCCAGATGTTTGCCTTCCCCGCTGGGTATTTAACATATAGCATATATATATGTATGTATATGTATTCCAATGGCTTTTTCAACAAACTACATGTCTCTCTCATGTCATGTCTCCATATTATATATAAAAGCTTTTCGAATTAGATATGAACGTCATTCATATCAACGTCGTTCATATCTAATTAGATTATTAAAATCGCGTCATTGATTTAGAATTAATATAAATATGACACTCCATTGTTTGGATGATATGAAATGTATAGAATACTGTTTTAATGAATTTTCTATGTAAGGAAAATTGTTATAAAAATATAAAAAATAAAGCTATTTTATTATTTTGTATTGTATTACATAATAATTAAGCTTTAAAAAGAGAAGTAATTACAAGAATATAATAATAATATTTTTTTATATTCAGCAAGTTTGCAAGCATGCAAAGGTTGTTTTAAGCATGTTTATTTTTGGTAAGTACTTAATGTAACCTAATATACTCTAAGTACTAAAGGAAATAATGTTAGCGGAGTCAGAAACTCGTTAAGTAGCTAGCCATTTAAATGTTCAATTTAAAAATGCAATAGTATAGTATACATTAAACATGCGTAATAGAAATGTGACCCAAGTATTCATTATCTGTGTATGTCATTAATGTTTGTTTTTCTATTGATAACATATAGAGGGTAAACCAACAAATAATTATATTGAACTGAACGAATATACTAGATTAGTGAGATGGTATAATCTTACTTTTGTTTGCTTACAACTTCCAAATATTGCAGCGTGGACAAAGAGATTTTAGCGAAAGATAATTTTATTCAGCAATTTCCGTCCAAAGTTAAATGAGTAACAAACAGCCGTACAACAATAAACATCATCAGTACTATAAATATTTAGGCGTTGAGTTCCGCCAGTCAACGTCTCTAATTCAGGCGAAAAGCGAAGGACGGAATGTCTTGGCACTACTTTTTCTGTGACTACGCGGGAAAAAACGTAAAACAAAAAATCCTCCAGTTGTCAATATATGCATATAAAATTAATAAAAGATAATAACATTGAACAATTTGTTATAACTCAATTAGATAGAATACTATTTTCTTTGTTTCATTACCAATTAATTAATAAATGAACAATGACGTTGCCAAAAGCCGCGTCGCCATCTTGACAGAATGACCTTTGCAATTTGACCATGAGTACAAAGTAGACTTTGTGTGTACTTTGTTTTGAACATTTATTATTGATTGAATTTTGTTAAAAGGAATTAAGTTATTATTTTACGCAAAAAATTCATTCTGTTTATTGATTTTCTTACTAGGATTTACCATACTAGGTACCTTCTACCTACCCTACTATATAAAAATTCGTGAAGCGGGAAGTTAATTTCAATTAAAGAAAATTAAATAAAAATGGAAAATATAATCACCCTCTCGGGTGGGGATCTAACCCACACGATTTTATTAATTACAGTCTGACCTTTCGCCAGTGTGCCAGACGGCCTTAATAATATGTAGTAAGTAATAGTTCAAGTGGCTTTATTTTTAATAGATTTAGGCATTTACGGCCATGGATACATGATATCATCAAAATGTAACTATCTGTTGAGATTGTAACAACCACGTCGTCTAGATAAAGTTTACGTGATCAAGCACCGCGATAAAGTTTTAAGAGAAAGATATATTTAAATAAAATATAAATCCTTTTAAAAATATATATTTATATAACTTCAGGCTGTATCACCCATGTTGCGGAGTAAAAATAGAAAATTTAGTGTTAGTAATTATTTCTGAATGCGTGTTGCATTGCGGAACTTAACACCGCACTTTTTCTTCTTAATTAAACAAGGAATTAAAATAATTAATTCCCCTAAGTATTGTTCTAACCCACAACCGTCGCTTCAAATATTTTAAAGATGAGCTTATTTGCAAAATTATTTTTGTGTTGTATAGCCCATAAAATTATGTAAGTCGAGGAAGGCAATATAAATTACATTACATTATGTATATTCGTAAACAAAGTAAACTTTTGAATTGAAATCGGGGAGAAGCCAAGCCAAGAATTTTATTGTTTGGTAGCAATTTTGTAACAGAAAATTATAACTTGTTGTGCAAATATCTGACACAACACTGCAGTTAAAGGTTTAAATAAATACAATATACAATATTTTAAGGTACCTAGGCTTACCTCCACTACATCATACATATTACTTATTGAATAATGTTAATGTAAGTAAGTAATATGTATGTTAAATTTCAATTATAAGGATTATGAAAAACAATGAGAAGCATATTTATAGAAAATATTAAAAAAAATATTGTGGGAATCGAACCCTCACCTTCATTAACACATTTTTCTATCCTTAGTGGCCTAACATTTTAAAATTATAAAAGTAACATGAGAAGTACCATTCAATAATCACTATCTAATCTATAAACAGTATATATTTAAAAAAGGATTTATCAAATCTGAAACTAATCTTAATATTAATCCTATTATAACTCATATATTTAATTAAAAAGTGTTGACATAACAATAGCTCATGACGATACATTATTTATTATAAAACAAAATCAATGGATTTGATTCCTATTCAATTTTTTTTTTATATTTTCTTTTCTTTGCCTTCTGCAAAGAGCACTGTTGAGTTTCGACACTCAACACACAATGCCTTCAGAGTTTGACAAAAAATGGGTAACAAAAGTGCCATAATAAATAAATAAAATAATGGGTGTCTTCACACTAGGTCCCAGGGTTTAGATGCAATAATTTGGTTATTTTATAAAATTTAAAGAAAATAAGTTATTCTTATTGATAAATGTGGCAGGTATAAAAGTAACAATATTATACTAATATATTATAAGAAATATAATAGTTTGTTCTGGTATGACAAAGTGTGACATTCAGTTCTGCCACTCAACAAGGAACATGGAATGTGGGGACAGAAGGACTGCCACCTGCCG
Source organism: Heliconius besckei (assembly GCA_018249835.1). Classification (NCBI taxonomy): domain Eukaryota; kingdom Metazoa; phylum Arthropoda; class Insecta; order Lepidoptera; family Nymphalidae; genus Heliconius; species Heliconius besckei. Next base: position 8,630 of record DWNA01000442.1, on the reverse strand, counting down.
TGTAATATGTGGGATGTGTAAAGCTAAAAAACATGAAACCCAAATATAAAAATCAAACCAATTGACAAACAATAAATAATCAATCAAAATCAATTCAATGAAATTTATTTCATAAAAACTCTAATAATGTCATATACAATAGATAAAGCTAGATGTATCATTGTGATATAAAATAAAAGGATTTTTGTAAGAATCATTATAAGGACTTTCTGTAGTATTACTTGTGTTTATTTATCAGTTATTCATAGTTATTGTGTCAATTCAGGCAGCAAATTATTATTATTATTATAGTATAAATTATAAGTTTTTGTAAAGATTTTGATTTAATAACTGCCTTTGTGTTACAGTGGTAAATCATTTCAACGTAAGTGCAATGATTATGGATCCCATTAACAATTGGGGGAATTGGATAAATTTGGGATAAGCCAAATTGACATATGCATATGTGATATTAGGATTTTTTCACGTTTCATGGTGTAATCTGCACAGGCAGGTTATCAGGTAGCAGGACAGGTAGAATTGAACCCAAAACTTGTCATATTTACAGTTGCAGGTGTGCTCCTGTGTCACGACTGGCCTCTGGTTATCCTTTATGAGGAAAAGAGCATTAACCTTTTCTAACCTTAAGGTTATAGTATCAGTAATATTTTACTAAGGTTTAACAAGAAATGAAGCAATCAATTGATATAAAATGTCAGTCAGTGCTATTAAAACCTACTTGCTATCAACACTCAATAAAGTCAATTGTAAACAATTTCACTGGATTTCCTTAAGCAACATATTATAAAGACTTTAAGCTGTATTTTATAGGAGTAAGTAATGTATGAAAACAATGTTTTTTTGGAACTGATTTACAGAAGAATTGTGGTAATATAACAATTGTGTACAAAAAAAAAGGAAGGGCTGTTTCTTAAAAGTAAATGGAGTAGCAATTAAAAAAGCCATAGTACTTTTCATTCTCAGACAAAAGGAAAAGAAATTATTTATCATATGATATAATAATTAATCCAAAACGTAAATTATTACGTATATAGTAAACTGTACCATGTCAATTTATATTATAATTAATTTTAATAAATACATTCATCATATTTAAACAAAAATAAATGTCAAATTCTACCTGCGCGTTATATTTTTTTATAACTTACGCAAATGTTTCATTTAGAAACAAAAAATATTAGCGTTTATTTAATTTTATGTATATATTTTAATAAAGCAATGAATTAATTGACAGTATCGTTAAAAGCTATAACCATTGTACGGGTGAAAAATAAATAAAAAAAGAAATTACAAATAAACAAATACTCACATTGTGTAGCGAATGCTGAAGAGCAGACAACCAAAATCACGAGCAAAGGAAGAATCGTCTTCATTTTTCTATAATAAAATCACAGATATTTTTGACGAGGGTATAGAAAAATCTGAATTATGTTAAATAGTTAAACGATAGCACAGTAACGTCCAATTGAAAGATGCCTTTACACTCACTGGTGCAGAAGGCAACTTATCAATACAAAATAAAGGTTTGGGACAAAAGTATTCGAGTTATATTTTAAATACAAGATTATATTGTAGTACGCAGCGATAACGAAAGCATCTCGAATCTAACAATGGGTAAAACTAAAGTGTTTGTGTTCCAAGTCCCTACATCAAATGACTTTGTATGATGCGGGAGCGAGATAGACGTACATGACTTAACGTATAAGAGTGAGCGAGATAAAATATTGAGGTTTTGGGTTTCGAGAATTATGTGGAATTTTTTAGCCTCTAAACAAGTTTTTGTTATTGCTATCATATTTTTTTGTCCTATTTTTAATAAGCGTACAATTGTATGGATATTGTCCATTCAAGGAATGTATTAAATTGATATGAAAAAGAAACATTATGAAAGCATTTGAAACGCAAAACCTCAACGATTAACAGCTGCAATGCAATCGTCATAGCCGAGGCGGGAGGGGAAGATATATTAATATACCAGCTTATAAACTTTCCCCACATTTAAAGATATTATTCTACTATTTAACGTTCATAAAAAACAAACAACGCCATAATTAAGTAACGAAATCGACAGTACGTCGCACCAATTAATTACAAACATTCCAAACAAATTTTTAACGTCAAAATTTTAGACAAATATTCGAAAAAATTGGGATATAAGACTCAATAACCTGGCGACACTAACGTAAAATTTCCACAAAGTACATTTGAAGTGGCTGGTGTCACTCACAATACTATTTATTGTAGCAGTGATAATTCGTAATATATATTTCCATTTTGTTTCAACTTAAAGTTTATCAATCGCCTTTGTTGGGAGGTCGCCTTCTGCGCCAGTGAGTGTAAAGGCTTCTCTTTCAACGCATCTATCCTCGCAAGCTTATAAAACCACTATCTAAAGTCGCAAAAAGGTAAGAAACTACCCATTTTATTATTTATAATTCAATAATCAATCATATTTTTATTAATAAAGATTAAGATAATAACCTATTAATCAAATTTTAACAGCAATATTGGTAGAAGTATTGGTTTTATCTTGTTTAATTTAATTAATCTTGCCAAGTGTGATTACAATGTCATTTTATTTTCTTTGCCTTATATTATAGTAAGTTGTCTTTAATGGATAATATAAAATATAACAATAATGTTTTGAAGTTCTGTATAATAATAATCTTTAATAACACATTTGACCTATGTACATTAACATAAATAATTAAAATAATTAGTTGATGAAAGTAAATCAAATTCTATTTACAATTACATTACAAATCTTAATATAATGAGGTTTTTAAAACATTTAATATTAATTGATTTACAGATTATTAAAACATACTTAATAAATAAAATTATGTCAGTCATTGTTTATGCCTTTCCTGTCACAATAATTTATTGAGGTCATTGTGGCACAATGGCACAATGTTTGACTAAAAACATAATCCTTGTAGGTTCCATCTCTGCTAATGGTAATTAGTTATTTTCATTTCCCTGTTCTGGTAACACAAAACATGGCATAGAGTTCCCCCCACTCAACAGGAATTGTCTCAAATTCAGACAGAGTGGAGTGGTCTTGACACTCTCAACTCAATCTTGAGATCAAGATGCCATTTATTTATAGACTATAATTTATGAATGAAGAATGGCCAACTTTATAATTTTCTCAAGATATATATCAGATTTGAAATTAATACAGAGCCTTAATTCACCTGCCATGCTATAATAGCATACAGTGTAAATAAATATTAACATAATTGTACAAAGTGTGACTGTAAAATCTGGTTGTGGGTTTGATCTCTACTCAAGGAGATGAAATATTTATTTACATTTTCATTTCTTTGCTCTGGTGTCAAGGCAAACTGTGGCGTTGAGTTCCGCCACTCAACATGTGATGCCTTCAGAACGCGGTGATTTGATTCCCTCTGCCTACCCTGCTGTTTGCGGGATACAGTGTGAAGCTGATTTTGATTTATTTCATATTGTCATTAATTATTAATTTATTGTGAGTTGTTGATAATAGTTTTTTGATATAAAAGATTATAACCGGGAAACAAACTTGTATTAATTTAATATATTTATCTTTGAGCTTGAACAGATTGCTTGAACAGAAGTAATGACTTGTCATTCAAAATTCTTTGAATGACGTAAGTTTTTTAGTTATTTATCAAGCTTCTTATATTTTTATTCAAGATATTGTTATAGGTAGGTTGAAATATTTATGGTTATAGAATGTCTTGGCATGGCAGCACAGTATATAAATGACTATAAGAGCAACATTTCTGGGTTCAGTTGCTTCTGGAGTAATTATGGTTTTTAATTTTTCGCCCTGGTAATGTCTAGCAAGACAAAGTGCAACTTTGAGTTCCAACACTCACCATACACTGGCTCAAATAAAATTCAGTGAGTGTGTAGAGAGTGGAGTGACTTAACACTAGGCTACATCTGCATCCCCTGAATGCAGCATGAATCTAGTTTTTTCAATTTGTACAGCAGGGAAGGCAGACAGAAATTGTATATTTTGTTCCCCATATTGAAATATTAAATACAAATAATTCATTTTAATCTAATAAAATAAATAATAATTATTTATTTATTTAATTAATAGGAATTATTATTATTACATTCAATAGCATGAAGGCTGTGATCGCTGTCGTCTGCCTCGCGCTGTGTGCAGTGTCGGCGGAGGTTTGCTATAATGAAGTGTCTATGGAGTGCGGTAGAGCGACCAGTAGTCTAGGTAAGTTAATTTCTTTTATTTTTTTAACTTTACATTCAATTCGAGAATGTAATTATATAAAATTCGTGAATTCTGTTCTTCTTTCCAGAGAACACTTTGATACTCGGTTTTCTTTTTATATATAGAATGTATTTAGTTCGTTATTTTCTTCTAGCTTATTTCTTATATTATGACTTATTATTTATGTTTATGTTTTTATAACTAATATAATCTATAATCTATAACTAATATAACCATTACGTTGCGGGTAATTCCCAGCCGTAAAATAAAGTACAGACCTCCCTGGAGTTAAGTTTTCTAAACTTATGCACATTGTACACTCGGGTATTTCTAAAATGAAATATGCGCTGCCATCTAGAGCTAACTTCAAGGCGCTAACGTCGGTCGTACTGTAAATAGAATGCAGTCTACATTAAAAAATATCAATATATATAAAAGGACTTGTCCTCACTGACTGAGGTAAGACGCACGCACAGCCGTAACCGCTGTGCGTAGAAACGTGAAATTTGGACAGATGTTTACTTACGTAATCTAGACATCCACTAAGAAGGGATTTTGAAAAATTTTTATCCTAAAGGGGTGAAATAGGGGTTGAAAGTTTGTATGGAAAAAAAAATCGGCACCAATACTTATAAAATTTTAAATTCAGACTCTTAAAATTATTCAATTGAACACATGTTTCATGGTTTTCTAGAATTCTTCCCCTAAGGGTAGAAATAAGGGGTTGAAAGTTTGTATGGAAAATTCTTAAATCGCCACCGATTTTTATAAAATTTGAAATTTAGACTCTTAAAAATATTTCTTTGAACACATATTTCATGGTTTATCCCTAAATAAGCAAGCGAAGCTGCGCGCGTTCGCTAGTCTATACATAAATATAGAAGGCTAGAACTCAAGTTTGCCTCATACAGGGGATTTAATTATTTGGGAAGCTAATTAAATCCCCTATATGGGGATAGAACCCACAGCTACCTCGTTTATTGGCTAACTCTTTCACATCGCACCACAGTGACCTCATAATTTTAATTATTTATTTACATTTACAAACAATTACTACTTTATAACTAGTAGTCTAATTACTATATGATATTTATTCAATTTAAGTCAATATTTATTTATTTATTTATTTAACTACTAAATTATAGGTACTTTTATAATAAAGTAATTTCCTTATAACATTGAACATATAAGTTTCTTTGGGCTTTTATTTAATAATCTACTAGATAAGACAATGTAGTTATTTGGAAGAGCTTAGTTATAGCATGTCTCCGATGGGTGTTCAAATCCGATACTTAGCAATTAATTGTTTAACCAATTTGTCGTTTTCGTATTAAGTTTTAATTAGTAGTCAATTGGATTAGTAATTTTATTTTAACTTTCTATTCCTTTGTTCTTTTTTAACTTTAATTATACTTAAAACTGCATTGATAATTAAATCAAATAAATAATTATTCTTTCATAATTACTTCACCTCTTTTTTTAAAGTTTGTAAGAACACTGTTGGCGTCTATGCCCGTTTGTGCACAACTAATTTTCTTATAAATGGTGTACATAAGCAACGAGACGCATTTCTGCACGGTAGGCAGCACCGCGCAACGCTTAATTGTTTACATATTGAGAGTGATGAATGGCGTAACTCCACACCGCGCCTTACCGTGTCTACCAGAGTGAAGAAGTTAAAATAATTCTTCATTCAACGCTGTTAGTTATTTTTGCAGGTTATCTAGAACTCACAGTCTAATATCTTATATCCGCATTTTCTCCCTAGCTTTACCCAGCTGTAACGCAATATACGGCAACTTTGGACACCAGGGCAACGTGGCCACGGAGCTCCAAGCGTACGCCAATCTACACCTCAGGAGATCATATGAATATCTCCTTTCTGCTGCATATTACAACAACTATCAAACCAACAGACTTGGGTTCAGCAAACTGTTCAAGAAGCTGTCGGATGACGCTTGGGCCAAAACTATTGATATTATTAAACATGTCACTTTGAGAGGTAGGTTTATTTTTGGAGTCTGTTTGTTTTTATTTTAGGGATTTGTTATCTTAATTAAAATAAGAATTAATAAATATTTGATGAAGATCTTATAAGTAAAATAAAATATGACTGACTAATTTGGAATATGTAAAGATGAATAAAAAAACTAATAAATAACTTTAAAGATGTAAGAATTTTTTATGCAAACTAAAATATGTTTTCTATTAAAACCAGGGCACTTCCTATATAGTAACTATTGACTGTACCATGATGGTGTTGTCATTTAATAATTTAATCCATACTGTATTAACAAACTAGCGGCCCGCCCGCGTCTTTGCCCGCTTCGACTACATAATTATGACCACGCAGAACAACTATTCCAAAGCCATTATATTCATATCTCTTGAGGCTTAGTTGGACTGTTCTGGGCTAGGGTTCCATATCAGCTGCTCCAGATCTTCATTCATATTATATGGACAAAAAATTCTTGCTATGTTGATCAACTTTTACTAAGATGCTATGTTTATATCTCTTAGAGATGTGGGTGGAAATTGTTTATCATGTTGTTCATTTTCCCCCAAGGCACTATATTTATATCTCTTATAGTTTAGACAGGCTGTTAAGGTTCCACATGAGGTATCTAGATTTTCAAAATAAACATAGCCTAGATGTGGCCTAGATTTAATAGCTATACAATAGAAAAATTTTTCAAATTTGTCCAGTAGCTCCGGATATTAGCGTGTACAAACAGACATTTTCTTAACCTCCCTCAATTATTATTTTTCAAATATATTTAATGTAGAGACGCGCTTTTTTTACTTTTTTATTATATGTATAGATAAAACTAATTTCATAGCATCATCTTTTTTGTCAATTTATAAAATCTATGTCAATTTTATTAATAAACCTTTGGACATCATCTTTACTATTACTTCTAAAAGTTACTGAACTAACCTCAAATCCCACCAGGCGGCAGCATGGATTTCCGCGCCCGTAGTTCTCAGGACCAAGAAACAAGGAACTCCACCATCGAGCTCCAGGAGCTGGAGTCTCTCGCACACGCCTTGGACGTGGAGAAGGAGATCGCTGAGCGCGCTTTCTTCATACACCAGGAGGCTACAAGGAACAATCACAAGACTCATGATGCTGAGGTACGTTGGGGTATAGGGGTTTTGGAGATTTTGGGGTTCCTGAGCCTGGAAACTGGAGGTAGAGGAGATCAGGGAGCAAGCACACTTCATACACAGGAGACTATACACAATAATCATCATTCTCATGATCTTGAGCTTAGCTTAATTTTTCGAGTTTTTTATGTATGAAGGAGGATATATTTTTTAATGGTTTTTTTTTTTTTAATTTCGAAACGAAGTAGAAGAGCGAAGAACAAATATAGGATAAACAATAAATATAGATAATACACAATTGTTACAAATGTTTATAAAAATATATATAAAATTAACCAATTTTTTTCTAACAAATTTATCCAGATCGCACAATACCTAGAGGAAGAGTTCATAGAATACCATGCAAAGACAGTCCGTGATCTTGCTGGGTACACCACAGATCTCAAGCAGTTCATCACCAAGGATGATGGCAGAGACCTCTCTATATCACTTTACCTCTTCGATGAATACCTACAAAAGACCGTTTAAATTTACTACCAATTTCTACTATTTACAATTAAAAACCTACCTTTTTAGTAGAAATTGTTTTAAAATTATCGTTATAATCGTATTTTTTTGTAATTTTAAGATATATTTTTCATTTCATATTTTTGTTTTGTTCAAAATAGGCTGTTAATATGTGATTTCTTTTTTATTAAAATATAAAATGTATTTAAGCATTGTAGTGCGATATCCAATTTGAAATATAGAATTATAATCACCGTTATTAGAGTTTTATTACTTATCTGTTTTTTTATTAGAATTTCGAGAATGCAGAAAGTAATAGTATAGTATAATATAATAGTGTGACTATAGCAAAGATTAGATTACACTGCTTCTAGTGCACCAGGTTAGGTGACTACAAACAAGAAGCTCCATCTAGTGCTTGGACAGTGTGTAATGCAATAGAAGTAGTGTGAAGTAATCTCTACTGTATTTTTAAACTTAAAATTTACCTATGAAATCAAAGGTTTCTTTTCATTTCGGAATCGTGTATCCCGCACTTCAGGGTAGCCATAGGGAACTTAGTGTTAAGACACTCCAATACCGAACGCAATATCTCCAGAACTTAAATTTTACATGTGAAATTATATATAATAGAGCTTTTAGTCTTTCTGTCAGAAATATCTCAATATCCTAGATCACATCGCATGCACGCTGTGGTATACACATAGCGGGTTAGGCAGAGAAAACATGAGAACCTAGAGTTCAGACACTTCCGTCAGATACTTGAGGCATAGCGTGTTGAGCGGCGGAA
>DWNA01000441.1:0-23638 GCA_018249835.1 Heliconius besckei | reverse complement strand
TACACTACTCGTCTGTGTATGCGACTGTCGCGCCTGCGCACGTCTCATTTAACGGTTTTATTCCACGCATTTTTCTTACGGTTTTACTATCACATTTTTTTCAGTTCGGTCACGCAGCAAAATCCCTATCCCTTCCAAGCCTGCCGTAAGGATCTTCGTTCCAATAAGATATATCTTTACATGTAAAAGTGGATAACTTCTTAAATATTGTCTTGGGAAAGACTACCAGATTAAATATAAGTTATAAGTATATATATAGAAATATATTAGGGTACTTATATTTTGAAATAAATGAAGATGAACATTTACGTAATACAGTTTATTAAATAAAACTCAGACAGACATTTCGGCAACAAAATTTTAATAAGCTTCTACACTTTGCTATATAAGTACTACTCACAAATATTGTGGCACTAATTTGAAACAATTTATGCGAAACTGGTTACATCGAATAATTAGTATGAATAAAAAGCATTAATAAACCTATATATATAGTAACTTTGAGATCCACCTTAAGATTTGTATGTGTATAATTTATGAAGTTCCTTTATTGGATATGAACCTACAATGTTCATAAAAGCAAAGATGTTGCAATAAATTACCGACACTTAAAGGTGGTCCAAAGTTACTTTACAGCACACAAAAATAGTGGAAACATTGAAAAAAATCACAAAAGGTAATAATAACAAATGACACCTGTAGGACTTTAATTATGATTTATATTTATTGCGTAAAATGTATTATTTTTTTATTTTTTTGGTTGGGGCTAGATGGTGGTCGTTAGACATAATACTATAATTATTAATAATATATCACTATTAGACTACTTATGTAATGACAATAATGTTTTAGTCAAATCAAAATATAAAATTGCACTCAATTTAACCTAGATATATGTAAATAAAACAATTACTTTACACATAAAAAAACCAATAACGCAATACTAATGTATATCTTGTATGTAACTTTAAAATAATAATAACATTATCACCATAATAATACAAAAATTTACTATCAACCATTAAGATATATATATATATATGTTATGTGATTGAAATCTACAAAGTGCTACTATATTGGAATATACAATATTGATTAAATATAATATTATAATTATTGCAAGAGGGTTGCCATGTAGAATAAATATAAAATGTTATAAAATAAAAAGTATATATTAAATATTACTAATAATGGCAACCACAATTATTTATAACTCTATATAAACAATTGTCTAACAACTGAGCCCCATTCACTTGACCTCCGAGCCACTGTTGTTGTAATCTATAATTATTTAAGGTTGCTAACTCACACTAAAATACTTAAGTGTATAAAATAAAATATATATATGTATTTTTGATCGAGTATAAATAAGTCATACAAATAAAGTTTTTAACACAAAAATACATACATGTACATAGATACTGTCACAATCCCACATTCTACATACAGTGGTGAGGTTTACAACACAGGGAACATATTGATTTTTTTTTTAATTTCATAAATAAGTTAATATAAATTTCATGTAAATTATAAAAAAAAAAATAGTTGAAATGAATCTCAAAAAGATAAATTTTGTCAAAGACCAATAACAACTGCAGTCAAAGTTCACTTTACATATAGTTACTCAATGACACAGATAATAAAAGTCCAACATAGTATACATATATATTATATATACATACTATATAAAGCTAGCAACCCCACCTTCTTTCATTGCCATGTCACTTGAGCGCGCATTCCACATATAGGGTGTGCTCGAGGTCGGTGGTTGCGAGGAGGGTTGGGGAAGGGGGAGGCGTCTGAGGACCGGTGATACGACCAAAGTTGAAGTGCGCTTCAGTTAGTGGCCACAGCTCTTTCAGGATTGACCTGGAATTAAATAAATATTTGAATATTGTTAAAGTTAAGAATTGTTACAAAAGATCACCTACGCTTATAAGATGTAATAAAAAATAAAAGAAGCTACAGTGCAGCACACAGTAAGAGTACGTCGCATGTTGGACCTTAGATTAAACAATCTTTGGCAGCTTTATCACTTGATAATTGCTGTACTGCCAACTTTATCAACTAGAAAACTTTAATTCAACAAAACCATTTTACAGTTGACAATTGATAGCTGACACTTGCAACGTACTGCCAACCTACAAAAACCAAACAATCAACCCACCACAGCGCCCTATCCACGACAGCGCGGACCTTTGGCACGGGGAACCCATTGAAAGCTGAAGCGACCGGTAGCGTGTACGCGCCCATGTCGCGGAACACGAGCCACGCGCCCGCCTTCAGAGGCGGCAGCGAGGTGGAGGGCAGCACGCAGTCGAGGCCGTCGCACGTCGGACCCCAGATGGAACAAGGCTGGGCGGGTTCCGTCGACTCCTGGGATTTCAATAATATGTTAAAAAACTCCATAAAGATTAGTAGAATATAACAAAAAGAAAAAAATATATTCACCTCAAGCGGTTCCGCGTGAACTTGCTGGTGGTCGTAAAGCACGCAGTTGAAGGAGCCGTACACACCGTCGTTGATGAAATACATTGTATGAGGAACGGAATCCTTTGCTGGAAGCTGACAAAATATTGTTTATGAGTTTTATAAATATATAATATTTCCATTATATAGGTTAGTTGCAATATATTTTATTACAACTTATAGAGATAAATAAATCTCCCTTTTCTCTCAAATGTAAGTAATGATTTTTTTATATATTGTTTTGGACAAGAAAGATTTGTCCCCAAAAATTTTAACCAGTTAATTTTGATTGTTATCCAAAACTAAATTCAACCTAAATTATAATCCTATAATAAAATCGACCTGTAAAGTATGGAACGTGACATTGACAAAGTAATCAATTAGCACACTCCACACGCCATAATAAACAAAAACTAAAATGTGAATTCAATTCTATTATTCTGAAAACCCTTAAAAATTAAAAAATTAAAATACATCTAAGATAAAGTAAAGTATTACAATAACTTTAAACAAAAATAACTTTTTAATAAACATAATAGCCACAAATAATCTAGAGACAAGAGTAATAACCACAAACGCACACATTCAAAAAATAAAAAAAAAAGCAATAACTACAATTTCGCACTGTTCCATTTCTTAAAACAAATAAATATAACACATAGCAGCAACCACACTCCCGCTGCAACACTCACCTCTCTAGTGGCGTGCACCATGGCGGCGAGAGTGTAGGCGGCGGCCGCGAAGTACCGGCCTGGCTCCGAGATGACGCGGACAGCGCGCGACGGGAAGTGGAGTTCTAGTGCTTCGTTTATTACACCTGCCACCTGAAAACGTTGATTACAAATAATAAATGTATCATTAATTATTCAATAATATGTGGCTAATAATGGAGCTATCATGGCATATTTTGCGAAGCATAGTGTTGGATTTTACTTCCCAAATATATCATCAATATCGAACCAAAAGCAAAGTATACAGTGTTTTGATTGATTTGAGTAATTTGTATCCTGTTAAGCATTATTAACGGGTAAATCACATTAAAAAAAAATATGAAAATTTAAGTTGGATATATGTGAATTCTTATAAATAGAACATTTTTTGCCTCATGCTTCTTCACGCATTACAAATGCAAAATGCCACCGTACTAGGCAGTATACACTAAAATCACAGCCCACCTCTCGTATAGACGTGCCGCTGTTCCCAGGGAAGCCCCCGCCCACGTCCAGCAGGCGCATGTGATGCCCCGCGGCCGCGCCCGTCTCGAACAGCGTGCGCGCGTGTTGAATGGCGCGCGAGTACACCTCCGTCTCGTTGGCGCCGGAGCCCACGTGGAACGACACGCCGATCACCTGAACGAAGGAAACAACAGATTGCATTATTTGACATCAAAATTTTGACAAAGAATATAGTTCGATTTAATTTAACATAAAATACTATTCTGTATTTTATTATTATTATGTTCATGATTACCTACTAGTATCTATTTAAGTGTTTTAATTAAATTATTTGTACATTTCTTTTATTTTTTGAGCTTTTATCAACTGTATCCCGCACATAGCCGGATAAGCACAGGGAACCTCTCCGAATTCTGAAGGCATTGCGTACTGAGTGGCGAAACTCTTCCTCAAAACCAGAACGAAGAAATGAAAACATTAAATTTCCTCATTTCCTCGAGTAGGAATCGAACCCACAACCTGTCGATTTCACAGTCCCATTGAGATATGTTTATGTAAGCATGATTGTATGCTTTGTGTTTATATACATGAAGTAAATCAAATATGCCACCGAATCAACATCATACACGCGTAAATACGCTCGCACGAGCGCGCACGCACGCACACACTGACCGTGAGCCCGAGCACGGCGGCCACCTTGAGCAGGCGCGGCGCCTCGGCGACGGGGTCGCAGCCAAACTTGATGCCGAGCGGGCACTGCGCCGACGACGCGTCACAGCGGATACGGATTATAAGCCTACACAACGATAAAAAAACTTATAATAATCAGTTTTACGCTTTATGCCGCATAACAGGATAAGCTTTTTCACCCCACAAGGAACCTTCATATATATATATATACATATTAAATTCTCACTATGTACGTGAGGTAAAAGTCAATTTCTTTGTAGAAAATAAGGTATATTAATTATAACTCTAAAGGTATACTCACTGCGCTTCCGGCATGTAGTGTTTGGTCTTGACCAGCTCGGTCTCGGAGTCGAAGGTGAGCGCGGTGACGCCGGCCGCGTGCGCCCAGCGCATGTGCGACGCGGGCTTGGCGGGGTTCGCGAAGATTATGCGTCTGTGGGGATAGATATAATATTCAAATAAACATACAATCATAACTATTGAAATGGACTATAAACGCGGCGGTTTTAGATTCAATTCTCTATTGAAGGAATTATTGTCATTACACAACTCAGGCAAAGTGCAGATCTGCTCAACACACAATATCTCAAATTCTGTTGGAAAACGAGAACAGAGTATCTAGACACTAAGTTCTATCTGCATACTTTGCTATATTGAAAATAAAGCGAAAAATTTAATAAAAAAACGTACACCACCATCATTTTTTATTAATTAATTATTTTTGACATTTTATAAAAAGAAGAACAAAGAGTAAAAGCGACTCACTCAGGGCGAACACCCAGCGAGGTGACCAGCTGTATCTCCGCCTTGGACGCGCAGTCGAACCCCGCGCCGAGCGCCGCCAGCGTGCTCACCAACAACTTGTCATCGTTGCATTTTACCGCTGTTTTGGGGAATAAACAAAATTATCTGTTACATATATAATTAAATTGAAACTGATCTATGTCTGTTATCAAGTTAGAAAATTTGTATTTGGGGGCAATCATCAATGTAGTAGAACCCAAAAAAAAAATATTGTTAGTAAATGTGTAAATTAAATACTTGGTATCTAATCAAACTAAGATAACAACTACAACCGTCCAGGCCGTCCAAATTTATATTTCTCATCACTACTTCTAAAAAAATTAACTACAAACAGCGAAATAACTCATTTACTTAATGTCAAGATTATTGAATCTTAAAGAATAAAACTTTGTTATAAAGTAATATTTTCTAATAAAAATGAGAAGGCCGAATAGGACGTCTACTAACGTCATAATTAAACTCACCATAAAACGGTTCAACGCGTGGCATCAACTCCTTCCACTGGTGGTACCGCGCTACCACTTCCCCTAAGTCCATCACATAGAAGGGATCCTCTTGGTTGCCTTCGTCTACAATCTCCTTGATCACGCCGAGAGGGCTCCAGGGTCCCTCCATCACGCACACGCGTTGTTCATCTTCGATGACCTTCATGTTTCCAGGTATTTTGACCGAGTTCAATAGATCGTGTGTCAGGTCAGGCTATACGAGAGTGGGGGGGAGCGGGGCGGTGGGGGTCAGGTGTCCAAGCCCGGTGGTATGGGCCCACTAGCGCTAGTCCACAAGTGTCAGCTGTGGGTGAAATTTATCAGTTAGTCTTCTAGACGGAAATGCCAAAATTATGATAAATATTCGGTAGACCAGTCTTCGATTTTAATAAGATTTAGCTTGTAACTAATAAAAAAATCGCTGATAATGATATATAATCAATTCTTTAAAAAATAATAATAAGGTAATTGATTTATACACGAATTGTCTAAGTCGTTCCTGATTGAGATATAGTATCAATATTGAAAATAAGAAATCTTTTTGCTTACTAAAACACCGATAACTTTATCTATTGATTCTGTGAAATAAGATGTTCATTAATCTTTGAAGCGCTTATCTTTTGAAATATATTGTACATCTTATTTATAATGTAAGGAGTAGATTCATTATTTTTATAGGACGCCCATTCTAGCCCGAGAATATTTGAATTTGAATAATTTAGGTTTCAATATTATAAAACCTAAAATGTACTGAGTTCAACTACCCTACATGTCCCTTCCAAGTTGTACTATCATAAATCCTATGATTCGCCATGTTATTAACATTATATTAAAAATCTGAAGCCTATTGTGGATCGCAATTCCCAAGCACTTCTGGTTTTTTTCGTCTGGGTCGCAGCTGCCGAGTACTGGCCGCTGAACTTGCAATGAGTAAATCATCTCGTAGCTTCACGGCGGCCACGACTCGTCTACCGTACTGTGTAGTATTTGCTGTCAGTACAACTCACGTGATCGTCAAAGTAATGTGTCAGCGGGCGGGTGCACGCCGCAGCCAGGGGGGGTCGACGTTGAGCGCGCGGCGCCAGCAGCGCGGCGCGGGACGCGGCGGGGGGAGGGCCGCGGGGGGTGAGGGGAGTGCGTGCCGCGCGGCACTGCCACCTGCGCCGGACTCGTCCGGTGCTCCCTGGGGAAGGAGAAATTAACATTTACTTAAAATGTAGGAAATAAAAGATTATACAATTATCAATACTTTAAAAATATATATATGTATTTACATAATAAGGTAAGGTTTATTCAACATTTATAACCAGAAGAGAATATATTCATCAAAGCCATATTTCATTTATCTGCAAGTATAAAGAGATATCTGTAAGAGCTCATCATGGCTCATTTATAGAAAAAAGACGGATTCGTCGCTAACTTCAGTATTCTAAGGAACAAATGTCTACGTATTATTATAACCTATTTATTACTATATAAGTAAATTGCTAATTTTAATACATATTTCTGTAGGTACACTACCTACTTCAATTTATTTGGAGATATTATAAGGAAATACTCTCTGAACATTTGCAAAATGTTACATTGAAAATAACACTAAACCATATATTTTTATTTATTATTTTCTACGCAAAAATACGTAAAACTTAACAAAGTTTTTATATTAAAAGTATACATATTCCATACAAATTATACATATTTATACGTAAATGTAACGTCGATAATATACGTCGCACGAAAATTATAATAATATGTGGTCTTATTAACATAAGAACGTAAACTATACATAAAACTGGAAAATCATGTCATTATACTACAATACTACACTCAATTTGGTTACGAACAAACCCTAAACTATTGAATATTAATATTTAAAAATTTGTTTCTTCATGTCATTTCTTAAAGAACGTGTTTGTCACATACATTTACGTGTATTTTACCATTTTGTAAGTAAATATATTTTTTTATCACGCCCCTGCCTGCATTGCATTGTGTACTTCGCACATAGCGGATAGGCATAGGCAAACGGAAACTGGGAACCTAGTGTTAAGGTTCCGCTTCCATTAAGACACTTCCGTTTCCCACTTTCCGCAGAATTCCGGAGGAATTGTATGTTCGGTGGCGGAAATCAACGCCGCGCTTTAACTCGTTGCCAGAGCGAGGAAATGAAAATGTTACATATTTCAATTGTTCGAGTGGAAGTGGTTAGTATAATAAGTAAGTAAGTAAGTAAGAAAAATCTATAATTTATAAAAGCAATAAGTAAGTGGCAAACGTACGCTCCCAACGACGGTTAAATATATATAGTGGCTGTAATCACGAAGAAGCATGTAAATAAGTACAATATACGAAGAAACGTATAATTTGACTTGCGAATATTATATGAAGAAAACGACAATTTGTGAAGCAGTTAACTGAATTGTATATACTCGTATAAGCTTGTGCAGTATTTACTCTTTTTCGTTATTATTTCCTTTACTAGTTAGAAATATTAATAAGGAGGCTATTACTGTAAATGCGTTGTTAGTAACTTGTGGATTCTATGCCGCTAGAGGGTAGTAATTTTTATTTACCCCCTCTGGTAAGTAGAACCGACGTTGAATTCCTTCACTGAAGGAAACTTCAGCGATCTTCAGGAGATGTTAAAATTTGACATACGCATAGAAAAAGAAGATTTTTATTTACATTTCATCTAAAAGTAAAATATAACAAAAAAGGAACAAAATTTCCATTTTTGAACTCTAATACAACACAACTAGCTTATATTTCCATAATGGACATCCGTTTTAATAATGGTTATGCAAATTACACAAAGACAAACGGGCACAACCTCTGATTACAGTATATATAATTCAGCGCTAGCATTTGCACTGTCACCGGCGACCTTCCGCGAGCCAAATGTCAAAGGTCACGCCGGCCGGACGGGGAAACAGAAATAGGTTATAAAGCTCCCAGTTTTGAGACTTATTTAAACGAGAGTAGAGTTTCTGAAAGTTAAATATGCGATCGGTGCGAAGTAGAGAATGAGATAAGTTATATTTTTTTTATTGACCAACCAAAGAGGATTTTAAGAGTATAGAAAAGAAATTAGGAACAACAGATTGCAATTACAACTTTTATATATACAAAAACAAATAAGAAACCAACGCAATTTTAACTTTGTTTATTTTTTTAAGCTTATTTTTCAATAGCATACAACTCTAATTGACAACAGATGAACTTCTATCAATAAAGAATGAAGGTTTATAATAAATCTTTAATAATTAGTATAAATTTTAAATATTAATTTCCATGGTAAGTGTTTAAATAGATTGTAAATATAGATTAATGTGTGTGATAAATTATTAATATTAAATATTGAAATTTATAATCCAGTTATGTATGGGGTATGTATTAGTATACTAATCTGTTATTTATTTCTACGGGCGGTGTAGCGAAGCTATTTACTTTTTAATAGTTTAATACCTAGCTTTATCTTATAAAGCCGCGTTATTACATAAAGTTGCATAATAAATATGACTAATAAAACATATTTTTAAAATTTTATTCAAAAATCCACAGATACGTTACGTTCCATTATAGATTTATAGCAAAAATAATTAGGTAAAAAATATCATTAATTGTAACATTATTAATTTATTATTATAAGTTACAAAAAAAACAAAATAGTTTATATGTACATATATAAGTATAAAAAACAACAGAGAACTAAATTACTATAAATTATAGCCAAATTCAAAGAATCCACACAAATTTAAAAAAAAAAAAAACCATTACATCACGGGTTGCTATAGTAATTTGTTACAAAGTCATGGCGCCAGCGAGTGTCGCGGACAAGGCCAATGTTACGCGATGTTTACGATCACTTGTAAATTAGTGTAAATCAAGAGCCGATAGCAATATGTAATATGTAGTAGATAATTTGCAATATGTAGGTAATAATCAACTAAATAAGAAATCAATAAAAATAAAATATTAATTGATTAATTATTTATGTTGAATATTAAAATTGATACTTGTAATATTTTTGAACATTGCCAAGCTCTTGTTTAGCTTGCCAAGCTTGCCAAGCCAAGCTCTGCCAAGCACTACAGTTACCTAGTTTTATGACTAAAAAAACAAAACCCTTATCTGTCTCAACTGAAAGATGCGTCCTAAATACGTGAATATTAATTAAATCTATAATTTCTGCCGTTGAAGAGGCCATGAATTTTCTATAAAATTAATGTAGAGACGACACGTTATAAAAATCGTAAATACTAAATATTCTTATGTAAAATAATTCCTCGTGGCTAATTTACATAATAGTTTTAAATATATTGAAATAAATAACAAAAGTTAAAATTAACATAAACTCACCTTTAAGAGCGAAATTCTCAAAGTTTTCAGTTACTTCTAAGCAACAACCGCGTGGTTGTTGCTAAAATATACAAAAAAAATTGGGAAAAAATGAAAACGAATCAGTAGAACTGATTCAGGAAGACAAAACTACTGGAGTTACAGTATCCACTGTACATCACAAGACACTGCCAGTGATAAACTGATGAATATTCCGCCAATTATTCTATATATGTGGCCACTTATCAGCCAGATGTGAGGATGGTTATCACTGGTTGTTAGGTGAGTTTACACTGTTATACTGGGCTACGTGTAAACGATTCTTATACGAAAACACGTTTAATTAACCAGATTATTAATATTATTACAATATATATTACATAATTAACAAATAGATTTTTTTCGATTTTTTTCGATAATCTGTTAATTATATAAAGTAATAAATATTATTTGTTGCATAATGAACTAGAAAAGAGATGCTTAAAAACTAGGTAATGAAAAGATAAAATAATTAACATATCGAGAATTAAACAACGAATAATTACATTAAAAAAACAAAGAAAAAAATATATTTATTTCACGTCTGTGCAACTCCCTAGTGTGCACTCAGCCCAACACGTTTAAGCCTGTACCCGACTCTTCCGCTGCGAACTGCTTCGCGTGACGTCACAGCGCGGTACTACGCCACGATTATACAATATTCAAGTTTACTTGGAAATCACAAACGTTTTACTATGATTAATTAACATTGTTTGCCATTCGATGATTTATGTTTACGGTAGTTACGCTGATAGTATATATACATTTGTTTAATATAATATTCTATTATCTATACGCGCATCCCCTTTAAAGCGGAGTAGGTAGAGACATATTAGATAGTGACATAATATTCCGTTTTCTAATTTTTACTTATTTATTAGGATTTGGTGTTGAAATAGGGGCTTCCTAGATTTAGCTTACAGGAGTTATCCTTTACAGGAGTGCTGTCGTCACTTCTCAGATCCAAGTTCAAATTAGTTGTTTTTTCAATCTATTTTCAAGACTTTTTTGGGTATGGGTACCTACCTTAGGAGGTAGTAATTAACAGCCAAATCTATCCCGTATTTGTATTAAAAACAAGTTCTAGTCATTCTAATTAAGATGAAAAAACAAAACTCCTGAACTCATGCCCAAGTTAATTATAATGAGACTACCGCACGTGCCGAATAACATGATTAATTTTCGAGGACAAGATAACCAAATTATTTGAAGTATAGAATCAAAAGGGACTTTTGCCCTAGATTATGTTATCTATTACGGTAAAAATATATAACATCGCTAGCTTCCTGGCTGTATATTAATCCACTAATTTCTAGTATTTAGTCGTTTTATCCAGTTTTCGTAAAACTAAAACGCAAGTCGCTATCAAAATAAACAGCAAAATTAAACAGAATTTCAATCCGATGTTTGTCAACAGAGTTATCGTATAGCCAGCTCGTATCGTATAGATATAATTAATTATTATATAAAGATGTAAGAAGTATATTTGAGGCGAATTGTAATTTAGTGAAAATTTTCTAGGTTCGTTAAAAAAGTTGAAAATTTCACGTCAAAATTTTAATAAGGGTATCAAACAACTCTCAGATTCAACATTTTTTCAGCATCGCCCTGTATCCCGTAAATAGCAGAGTAGGCTGAGAATATCTTGCTTGTAGATTGGCGAAACTGAACGCCGCGCTTTTGCCTGATTACCATAGCGAAGAAATGAGAATATTAATAAGTAATAACGAATTTCCCCCAAATAATAGCCACAATTAAGTATTCCATTCACCTAAAACGTGATAACTCATAAAATGGAAAATTTAAATGTCACAGCTAATTCGACTTAACATACAGTCTAGAGCAAATATACCTAGATTTTCTTTTATCAGATAGCGTTCTAAGGTTCAAGACATCTAGACGCTTGCTTGTATGAAATCCAATGCACCATATAAAGTTATTGCAGCATTCATTATTTACTTAACGATTATATTATTTTTCTTTGAATCTCCGAATGAATCCATACTAGAGATACCTACCTACGTTTTAATTTGATTGGAAACAAAGAGTTCCGTTCTCCGTTCTCCAAAATGATCTTTTTTTATTTAAAATTTATATTATAGAAATAGACTTCACCATTAGACTTATTCTGTAATCTGTATGTTCCTCATTTACCACGTCTATATATTTAGAGACATGGCGCAGCTGGCTTGTCATTAAACGTATCTACTGTACCAGATATCAAGCAAAACACACAAATAACAATATACATTTTCCACAGCTAAAATGTCAAATATGACATGAAATTTTAATTGCAGGTAATTAGCGTACATTCAACGACCATAAAATAATATATTTAATACTTTAGAATTCTACGAACAAAGGCGTTAATAGCTTTGTAAACAAGAGCAATGATAAAAATGTGATTTACATGTAAAAGTAACTTATAGAATTAACTTCGGTGTTTAATTAGTATTATTATTGTTTTACTGTAACATAACATCAGTGACGGAAACACTCGGGAGCCATTTAGTCTGGTACAGTCGTTAGAAATAGGTAGTGCAGCAGACGATTAGACCTATCTACTTTGTTATATAGATAAAATAAATAAATATATATAATAAATTTTATATATCCAGGTATATATATTATTTTGTTTGAAGTTAAAAAAATTAAATTGTTTCAAGTATTTTATTGTAAATCATAAATGTATACTACTGTACACTTGCATTAAACAAATATATAAGGCTCTATTAAGTATTCTAAGTTATATTCTTTATTTTGATCTGGTACGAAATTACTAAAAAGGTAAGCAAACAAGCGCCAGATGTTCAAACACTTAATTATTTCTTCTTTTCAATCTACTGTCTCATATTTAAGCATATACGAAGAACCGTATTTTTGGCTGTCGCCATAATATTTTGAAGACACTTTTGGAAAACCATATAAATATTGGGTCAAATATCTCTTTCGTTTGTTTTTGTAACATGGTCAGCCAGAGATTACTCAGAAAAAACTTAAATTTCTATACTTTACTTCACTGACATTATCCATTACTTTTTTTTTATTTCATAAAAAAATGAGTTAAAGTAGAGGTGCAAAATTACAAACACAGATCACAAAAACTAGATAATATCAAACTACAAAACATTAGAACAAATTACAAAGACAATTATTTTTCATCTGTCCTTATACAATTAAAATAGAATGTATATAAATAAATCACGCCCATCTGCAATGCAACGTCCATGTTTCTTTATCTTCTGTCAAAAGCTATCATTTAAGACACGCTTTTTTTATTGCGGCGCCATATTTTAATTATGGCAACGATATCAATGTGTTATCATAGTTTATGAACTCTGAACAGGTATAAAAAGAGGCGCAGAGCAATGATTCTTGAAGTAAAATAGTTATCTTAACAGGAAAATTAGATTTATTTATTTGTTGTATTATAAAATATGTTTTACCCGCGACTTCCCCATAGTCAAAAAGAAATCCTTAAGACTTGTGTAGGTATAAATGATAATAGAAATTCTCTAGAATTCAGCCAAAAGTAGGGAATGGAATTGTCTTAATAGGGACGGAGTTTCTTAACATTAGGTTCCCAGAGCTATCTCTACCCACCCTGCTTAAAAAAAGACAATATGATAATGAAAGTAATGGTACAATGAGTACATTTACATATTATTAAGCTTTTATTGATTGATTGGTGTGGTGCAACAATATTGCATTTGCGGCATTGAGTTCTGCCATTCAATACGCAATGGTCTCGAAAATTGGCCAGAGAATGGGGATCAGATTGCCTTATTAGGTTCTTTATGCCTAGGCTTATATCTTATAAGTATGTCGGATAGTGTGAAACTAAAACAAAATATCTTTAGAACAATACATATACAATACTGTATAGACACAAGTGCGGATTTAATTCTACAACCCAAAAACACAATTTCGTGACTTAAATAAATACCTCTTTTAAATCGACGCAAATATACGCGAAACGGGCGGGTATATAGAACTTCAACTATTATCGTATTACGCAGCCTTCTCTTGCAAACTAGAAGCGGCCGCTCCGCCTATCCCATGTGGAGTGTACTAGCGCATCTGAACGAGCCCTCGACCGCAGCATAGTGGCCGCCGCGTTACAATACCTGCAAGACTGGCCGACACCTCAGAGCCGTCGGCTGCAACGCTGGCGGTCATTACACGAACACGAACAATCATATTTGGCAGCATTTTTGTGTTGTGTTAATAAATACCTAAATTTTGCAAAATACAAGGTGACTTTATTACGTATACACCTACCAATAATACTGTAGTTTTGTCTTCTCATTGAATATATTTAACTATTGACGTCAATAAGTACCAAATAGTATTTATAGTAAATAGTATTTAATTTAGTCTTACATTTAAAAGAGATATTGATTTTATTGCAAGACCTTGGCCCAAATAAACAACGCAATATGAATTTCGAAGAGCTGTGTACACAGAATAGACACACCTATATAATATATACCACAAACATAATAAATGAACGTAAATATTTAATAATATTAGAAAAATACTTCTTCATTCCGACTATGGTATGGCATAATATTTTTTAGTTATTCATATATAGATATTTAGGTCTATCCTAATTATGCCATAATAGAATTATTATTACTATTATAGTTGGCAATGATGGACGATAATAATTTAAAATTATACTATACGAAAAGAAATGAAAAATATTAAACTTACAATTTATTTATTTACTACAAACTTTTATAAGAAAAAAGCACACACAAAAACTCACTCAACCAGTTCATTAAAAACTGAACAGAATATGATCATTTCTAACAATAGTACCTTAATTTCATAGTAATAATCACACTAAATAGTCATTATTTCTTTCATTATAAGTTAAACAAGCAGAACCAAAATGATGCCACAAAATCAATCAGTGAACATTTCATTTCACATACATAAAGTATAACATTTCAATCATAATGTTAATTAAAACTTAAAGTATACGGTTTAAGACATTTATTTCTCATAAGAATAAATTCACTTACATGAGACAGTAGTACAATAATAATTTGACGGGTACATTGCGCTAAGTTAGTAAATTATGCTTATACAAATAAAATGTAGGGTAGTTATTATAAGATAGCAACATAACATATATAGTATAACATAATTAATATGAAGACAAGTTAATGGATACTCCAATTTCTTTAAAAAATATTAAAGTATATAGATTTAAATTAATTGTTCTTATATCCAAAACTTAAATCCACTTCATGTTTAAGTGCACCCATATATTGACAATATTGACATTATAATAAAAAACTGAAGTGAAATTTTCAATTTATGACATTATGAGGTTGTTGTTGAATAGTGTACAATAAATGTGATCATTGTGAGTTTGATGTCCATGCAGGAGAATGATATAATCATTCATTTCATATCATTTATATTTCCACACTCTTGCATACAAAGTGAGTTCTGAGTTTTGAGTTCTACCATTTACCATATGATGTCCCAAAATTGAACCTGCTATGTAGAAGAAAGTGTAAAAAAGTAACAAATAATAGAAAAATAAAATATAAGAAAGAAAAAAACTATCTTCTAATTGGAACTTTGTATTTTTTCTAACAGCAATTCAAGTCTTCCAGTCATTACTGGCTGACCTTTCTTGGTTTTCTTACTCAGTTTCTTAAATCTCTCGTGTTTCTTTTTCTTATATTCTTCAAGCTTTTGCATTTTTTCTTGCTTTCTTTTCTCAATTTCTTGCTGTTTATCAATTTTGTCTTGCTTCACTTTGTTGTACTGCTCCTTTGCTTTAGAATATGGATCTTTATTTTTAATAATGTTTGTGTTTGACGCATTTTCAATTAAATCGGGGTGTTTGACAAATCTGCCAACGCTTGAATCAGTTACATCTTCATCAAAAGACTTGGGCTTATAGGAACCAACCATTGGATCATTTTTAATACTTTTTTGGTATTCATTTAACATCCTTCTTTTACGTTGTTCCTCCCATTTTTCCAATTTATATTTCTTACTATATTTCTTTAACCTGTAGGTTTTTTTATCAAAAGGTTTTTTCTCTTTATCCTCCTGTGGTCCTGGAAGACCATAGCGGTTGTCATCAAATTCCTTTTGTCTTTTATCTTTACTTTTAAACTCTTGTTTATTTTGCTTTTTGTCTGCCTTTTGCTTCTTGTTTTGAAGGAAAAAATTGTCTCTTTTCTTTTCCATTTTTATTGATCAACCTATAATGAAACGAAAAAGCGTGTTTGAACACAGAAAAATGGAAAATTACAAGAAAATTGTAACATGCAAAAATAATATTAAAACAAATATATAAATAAATTATAAAATTGACCTAAACACGCTTTTTCATTATTGTACATAGTGCATAAATCATAAGAATTATTACAATATGGATAAATAATAAAAAATATGATCAATGTACAAATTTTAAGGTTGTAGAGTGAAAAATAACGCATAAAAAAGAATTTTCAAGAGACATGAAGATCCATATTCTAGCGTATTCTGTGTACATAATTTGAACATTATCTTTACCACGACGAACTATATCTAAGCGATGACGTAAACTTAGTCACAAGGTGAGTTACACCTTCTATCAATTCGTTGCATAAAAATGAAAGAAAAAACAAATGCAACTTCTAGAACTTTCTATAAAAAAAACTATTTGAGAGACATGAGCAATTAAAATCATGAATATTGCTGTAATGTCACCCATTTCATAACGTATGCAGCTGTGCAATGTAACCAATTAAACGACAAATGAAATGAACATGGCAATCACAAATATTTGTTTTAGATAAAGAATAATGTAATATATTGTTAATACAAGGTAAATATATATAGACTTACCGAATTAAGCCACCCACTGGGTAGGCTTTGAATTATCGGCGGAATCTTGATAGTTTAGTTGCACTTGGCACAAAAAAACTTAACCACGGTGAGAGATTTTATATCACGGGTTTTCAACTGGAAAACTTTACCGACCATGCCCTAATGTGATTTTTTAGAATAATTTCCAAAAGGAAACGCTGTGGACGTTTCGCAAAATTGTCACAAAAGGAACGATAGAGAGGTGATGAGCGAGGGAGAAGGCATGCGCGACGCGTTTCATTTCCTACGTGTGGTTTCGATCGGTAGCATAGAGCATGCGCATTGGTTACCTAACATATAAAAATATATTATAGTATTAGATTATATTTTAAAAATTTATTTGTTGTTCTCTTAATCATTATTTTATATAAGCGTAAAACTTATTACTCATATCGTAAAACATTTTTTTTTGTAATTAGATTAATGTTAAAATCAATATAACGGTACGTATAAAGAAACGTTTTATAGTGGCACATAAATTACATAGATGGTGCTAGCTGCTTGGATTGATGAAATGGTGGCAAAATTTAAATTCCTTAATATTGAATAGATCAATAAAAAATGTAAATGGAATCAATTGTTAATATTTAGTTTAACTCATATTTCCACTAACATTTAAGACTTGATGATTTTCGCTTAGAAAAAATGTTTATTAAATTAATTAACATATTTTTATTCGATCCTTTATTTATTATGCTAATAAAATATTAGGTAAATACGGTTTGTTCATTAATAAATTATTGATTAATAAATTATTGTATAAAAAAAGTTGCAAATATCTATTATCATTTTTCAGTTTTCAACGTACATACAACATATAGTAAACACGTTTGTTCGGCATTTTCAGTCAAAATGCGAAGTTATATTTTGCCATCCATCATGTATATGGACGGATACATTTGGTATTTATAAGATGAATATAAGGTAACAATTTTTAATAATTTTGAAGTAGGTGCCAAGTGAAACAAACAGTCTTATTAATTTGATATTCTAATAAGGTTGCTGTAGCCTGACACCAACTTCAAAATTATACAATACTTATTTTCATTAAACTAAACTACTAAAGTTAAACTCAAGGTAGCTACTGTACACAATCGAGAAGTTTCCTTAAGTGTCCTTCGTCTACATTTTTGAATCCCTAGTGACAAATGTAAAGTTCCCATTCTAAAGTTCTCAAGTCTCCTTTATGACGTTTTCCCTTTTTTTTAAAGGTTTGTCCATATAAATAAATAAATAATATCTTTATTTAAACACTTATAATACAATAGTTGGTTGGGTACTGTCCTTTTCAATGGGTTACAAAATAGCCCGTAGTAACAGCGCCGCAGTGCCGCAGTAATTTTAAAAATACATAGTTAAAATACTAATATTGTAAATCAAAACTGATTATCATGCATATTTCATAGATTATTAACAAAACTGATTATTATACTTTATATTAAAAAAAATGAAAAAAAACGTATATTTTGGCTAATAAAAAGTGTGTGTAAGCGAGCGCAGCGGCAGTCTCTAGTACCTAAGCCCATATAAAATATTTATAATTTTAAGTGCATACGTAATAACATCATAATTATTTCTATATAAATCTTTTAAATCTATTTTATTGTAAATATTAGAAAATAATAACTGACCATTTTGACCTAAAATTGTTAACGATCGACAATCGACGCAAGTAGATGTATAAGCCGCGGTGTTCAATTACATGGCTAGGTTACTATACCAAATGTAGTACATTCAAAGGGAAAACGTTTAGTGAATTAGCATTATATTTTAATTTATTCTAGCTAATACGAAATTAAAATATAGATTCTGCGATTAAAATATCCCTTATGATATGACACATGGAACCTTGTCCAAAAAGTAGTAGTTATTGTATTTTTAATTGTTAAGAATTAAACGATATTATTTATATAAATTGTATTTTATAAATAATATTTTGTATAAATAAGGAGATAAATTATGGCTACCCTTTCTAATAAATATCCCTTAAGAACATGCTAAGTCTTAACAAACAATCGTTGCAATTTATTTTTATCAGTAGGTATAGGACCTATACTTAGGGTATTTTTATCGTGAAGATGATTGCATCAGTAGACTCATTTCAGACCTCAGTTTTTGATGCAGAATTAATGCAAAAATTCTGTTTTTAGAATTACTAATTTAAATTACTTACTATTCAAAAATGTTTAAATATATAATGTTGTTAGGTTCAACTACAACCGTTAAAGTCCTCAGATGTTTTATTTTTTAAAAGCTTACCTCTTCAGAGTTTTGTAAATGATTTTTTTTCGCCTTTTCTGTGAGAAAGTTTATAAGTTAACCAATAAGTAAATATATATTACAACATTTTTCGACCATTAAAATAATATATTAAGTATCGATAAAATTTTATAAAAGAATTTCATAAATAATATGTATAAACAATAAAAAATCAATGCCATATAATTTAACAAGAATCTCTAAGCTCTAAATTTTGTCCTCGACTTTACATTCCTTATATTTAAATTAAAAGGTAACAAGCATAGTTACTAACGCATAGTACATAAAACCTTAAATTTCAAATAATTATGTAATTATAATTTGTAAACATAGTAGCGGTATTCTTAAAGTTCACAGATTCAGATTCAGGTTAACGTCACATTAAAAAAACAAGTTCGATTATTATTTTTTAAAAAGAAGTCGCGCCGGACTGTCCGCGTATAGCATACAGACACTATTGCTAAGTTTACGGGGCTTAATTCCGTTATTGAGCTCAGTCGATGTCGTTCTGTGTATGGGAATTATAGTAACATTTTGTTTTTATTATTAAATAATAGTTGCAAAGACTTTATATATTGTGGAAATTTTGTGAAAAGTGATTATTATGAGATGGTAGCAGTGTTTATAAGAATATATGGAATACGAAACAGGTACGGGCTATATAAGTTTATATTTTTTGGAAGATCACTTTTTTATTTTAATTTATACAATCTTTTTATTTATTTTTCATTATATACTTCGTGTAGTACACCTCAGACGATATTTAGTTACAAGTTTAATGATCTATGAAAATATGGTATATAAAGATAAAATATATGTTAAATTTATATAATTTTTATACTTGCGTATTTACAATAATTTTATAGGAAAGATACTTCGAAAGATAGTTGTGGCTTAGTGTCAAGACACTCCATTCTCAACTCAACGCACTATATTTCAGTCACTTCACTATACTAAGTACAGACTCATATTACGCTTATAGTCAATGAATGTTCTACTGTGTCACGGTAGTCTCTACAATATGTTTTTATTTTTTAGTTTACGCTGTATCTCGTACATAGCAGGGCAACTATCGTCTACCTAGATACTTAGTGCTAAGCCACTCCGTTCCCATTATGATACTTTCGTTCCCTTTTTGTCGCCGAATTCTCGATGCATTGAGTGTTGAATAGCGGGTGACTAAACGCCTTGCTTTGCCTCGTTACCAGAGCGAGGGGATGAAAATATTAAATATTTCATTCCCCCGAATGGGAATTGGACCCACAACAGTCGCGTTTTCAAAATAAAATTAAAAATATATGCGTAGATACCGATGAAATATACAAAACTGTATGATACTTTTATTTTTGTAGTGGTTAGACTAATTTAGGGCTTCTATGCTACAAAAATAATATATATGTGGTTTTTAGAAGGTAAATTTCGTAGGTACGAACTTAACAAGAAGATCATATTACACTACTGACATACTAGAAACTGAACCATTAAGGTAGGGTATATATTACGTTGAAAACAATAAAAAAAAATAATTATTTTTATGCAGGTAGTCAAACATTATCTATATACATTACATTTGATTGGGTAAAAATTTTATAAAAAAACTTAAGCCCTGCAAAAATATGTAGAGCCAACAATTTTTTAAATTTAATTTGTTAACTGATAAAATAAGGAATAGACATCTTAAATCACTCGTATTGCAAACGGATATTTGTATAAATTAAAGGATTCCTAATATAACAATCACCGTCAAGGTCAAAGGGTCGTCGTCGTTCGTCGTCCTTGGTGCTATGTAATAAATGCCACTACAAGTGTATAAAAAATCAGTAATTATATATAGCGATAGAATATATGCACTATTTACGAATTATTAACGTTCACTTTGGGATCTATTTTTGAGACCTCTCCGCTGTTGAGGTCGTTAGTCCCACTAGTACTGTTGAGGCCTTTTCCGTCTCATTCGTCAATTGCAAATATGTTGTAAGCTGGTGAAGATCGCGTGGAGGTATTGATACCTTCACACGATCTCAAAAATCTCTTAAGCTCAAACTGAAATTGATTTCGGCTCTGAACCATAAAATTTTTAAACGAAGATAAACGATTCTGAGTAGATATACTTACTAATCAATTTGCGTGAAATACAGATTTATGATATATTATTGTCTTTGTATCGTCCTAACGTATTATAGATTTTCATAATTAGGTTAAACCGAGAACACAATATAATTGAAGCTTAGAATCTGACATACTAGAGCAATTATTCTATGTCATTAGGTTAAGGCGAAGCATTGGTTAGATCGTAAATATGTACTTACTTATGTCACATAATGTAGAATGAATATTGTATATGATCATAATATATGATACCTATTATTGTGCTATAAATGATAAAAAAGATAAATAATATTAATAACTCTACATTCAATTATGAATATTATGTCTATCAACGACTTTTTATTCTCATTTCATTATTCTCTAATTCCAAATTTCTTAAAATAAATTAAATAACAAAATTTTAAAATAAGGGAGACTGTCGACTGGGCGATATTTATGACCCTACGGTCATATTAACAGGAAACTTCTGCAAGCTACCTGTAAAACCAGTTTACAAAAGTATTAAGATTGGAAATGATCACCAACATTAATTGTTTATGTTTTATATAAACGAAAACGGGTGCTTTAACGTTATCAGCACACCCATCAAAGTATTACCACAGAGGGCATTACTAAATCAATGTACATGATATTGGCATTACCATTGGGTTTGATCCCTTTTTTCCTCATTGGGTTTCCTCATTTTCCGCTGAGGTCTGAAGGCGTTGCGTGTTAAGTGGCAGAACTCAACGCAGCGCTTTGTCTCGACACCAGAGACTTCTCTGGGCCGTGACTGGCCTCATCTTCAACTTTTTATTAATAACTGGTAATTATTCCAATCAAAACGGTTATATATAAAGTTTTCAGTCCTTGTATCAGTTAAAGGGCAACGCGTGCCATCATTGGGTATTAAAAATTTTATTTTTTTTATTCAAATTTATTGAATAATCAAAACAGAATATGTAAAATAGTCAAGTCTCATTAAGTCACACAACTAATAAATATATTCTTAAAACACGTTTTAAATTATCTGGTTTAGCTCGTGCTAAAGAGTCCTGTTGACTCTTTAGCACGAGCTGACTGTTTTTGTCACCGCTGTTTTTTTAAATTTTTAAATTTTGATAACAGAAACATTGATTGTCATTTCAAATATTTAAAAGATTAAATTAAATATAGATAATATTAGGAGAGTTTAATTTTGATCTAATAATACATACTCACCTACAATTCACGAGGTTTTGAATTTTGCAGTTGTACGTACTTATTTGGATACGAAATTATTATACAAGTTGATGGAGATTAAATCTTTCAGTTGGTCAAAATATTTAGTTACAAGTGTGTAATAATATAAAAGTAATTTTAATTTTATAATTTTAAATAAAAGTGTAGGCTGTGGCTATTAATATTTTAAATAAGTATATGTAGCTATTAATTTAGTATAGTAATATATAGATCATTTATTTTTCTTCACGTCCATATCCAGTTTAAAAAGAGAACTCAAATGCCTTGCTACATCCTAACGATCCTAACGAAACGAAAAAACAATATTTCCAAAAATGTTAATGAGGCATAGGTATAAAGATGGCTGCATTAAAAATCTAAATTTAAAATTTACAAAATCGTCTCTTATCGTATCTTCGGCCAGTATCTATTATAACGTGATAGAAAGAACTGGTTACTCTTGTATATCTGTTTTATATATTAAATAAAGTTTTAATAATGTAAATATGATATTATATAATATTTAAATCGCGTGTTTGAATTTATTGTACATTTTTCTTGGATTTCAATTTTAGGTAAGTGTAAATATTAATATTCTTAAAAAAATCAGCTTCACGCTGTATCCCGCACAGGCATTGCGTGTTGGGTGGCAGATTTTAACGCCGCGCTTTGCCTCTACACCAGAGAAATAAACAAATATTTCATCTCCTCGAGTGGGGATCGAACCCACAACCAGTTACAGTCACACTTTGGGCCCCTGCGCCATGACGCCTCTAAAATCAAAAATAAAACTTAAATACTATAACAAAATAACTTCCAGTTAAAATGAAGCTCCTCCGAGCGACCGACAATGTCCCAGCCAACGGTATCGCCGCCCTCAAGCAGACTGAAGTGAGGTCGTTCCACGAGAGGTACACAGCTGGGGAGACCACTGGCGGGCTCAGCGTGCTGTTCACAGTACTGTGCATTGTCGATCTGTTCGGAGTGTTCCCGGTGGTGGCTTTACCGAAGAGTATTATAGCATGCGGTAAGAATTCTTGTACCAATCTTAAAAAAATACCAATCCATACCTATATTATAAATTCGAAAGTAACTCTGTCTGTCTGTCTGTCTGTCTGTCTTTTACGCAATCAGGGCCAAACCGCTAATTTAATTGTGATAAAATACTGATATAGAGATACTTGAGGG
>DWNA01000440.1:0-23653 GCA_018249835.1 Heliconius besckei | reverse complement strand
CGACATTCATATGTATGACGAGCATGATGGTGGCCGCAGCGCCGGGCGAGTACCCGTCAGTGGTCGCCGCGGCAGCTCTTACAAACGCTATTACATTGTTGAACAAAACGCGAGAAATGGACAAGCTGAAAACAAATAATTTGTAAGTCTAAGTTTGAACTTGAGTTAAGAAGCTGTTGTGGTATAACAGCACACTGTATCCGAAAGTCTAAGTTTCTCACTTTCCACTGTATTCTGGAGTCATTGCATGTTGAGTGGCGAAACTCAACGCCGGACTTTTGCCTTGGTATATAAGAGCGACGACATTAATTCATTGCCCCGAGTAGGGATCGATCCCGTAACGGTCGTGTAACAGTCACTCCTATGCACCACGACGGCCTCCAAATTATTGTATATTGTCAATGAAAAAAACAAAAATCTTAAACTTCATAATAAACTAGCAGACCCCGGCGGCTTCGCCCGCTTGAACTATAGGAATATTTATTTAATATGTTTATGAAATTATTTTCAGTTTAGGGGGTGGGGTGGTTATAAACCGTTAAGGTTTATTAGAGCTAAACGTGATCAATGAAATATTTTTAAGAGTCTGAATTGAAAATTATATAAAAATCAGTGCCAATTTTTTAAAAAATCCATACAATTTAAATCCCAATTTCACCCCTTCAGAGTTAAAATTTTTCAAAATCCCTTCTTAGTGCGTGTTTACATTATGAAAATAAACATCTATCTAAATTCCACGTTTCTACGCACAGCGGTTACAGTCAGTGGGAGCATCTCCTTTCTATACTTCTATACTAATATAATAAAGCGGAAGAGTTTGTTTGTTTGTTTGTTTGTTTGAACGCTAAGATCTCTGGATCTACTGGTCCGATTTACTTTGTTTTTGTTTTGTATTGAATGAAAGCTGCTTTCTTCAGAAGTGTTATAGGCTATATAACATTACACTACACATATATACTAATATATTTTAAAGTACATTCTAATTTGACATGCAATTTATTCTGACATGTTATAACAACCGTCGCGTCGCTACGCAACCGTTACCGCGACATTTTGATATTCATTATGAAAATAAATATAATAGTCACTTTTAGCATTTTATCTAGATTGAAATT
The DNA here is from genome assembly GCA_018249835.1 of Heliconius besckei. Lineage (NCBI taxonomy): Eukaryota > Metazoa > Arthropoda > Insecta > Lepidoptera > Nymphalidae > Heliconius > Heliconius besckei. Next base: position 22,538 of record DWNA01000440.1, on the reverse strand, counting down.
ATAGTTTACTGTATAACATACTAATAAATATATAAGGAGATGTCACTGATTCCAAATGACCTAGCCTACGGGCGGCACAGTATGACCGACGCGAGCGGGAAGATGACGTTGACGGTTTTATAATTTTTTATACATTTTCGAACTATTGTTAATTTTTATGTAATTATTTGCTGTTTATAAATAATTTAAGCTACACTTTGGTTCTCTTCTTATTTTATTTGATATTGCCCGCTAAAATTATCCTACTTAATAGAGAGAAATGTTTAGTTATTTCGTAGAGTCGATATCTATGTACGCACGCACGGAAAAGTTTAGGTACTTTTTCTAATATTAAGAATACCTATCCTTTAGTTACTTTTAATCCTTTTGTTGGTTTATTTCAATAACTCAGATAATTTTTTATAATAATATGTATCTACTTTTAATTTTTTTTGATTATTTAGGCTTATATTTTCTTACTAATTCTATTGAAAATTGAAAATAATTTAATGAATATATTTAATAAATATTCTTATAGCTGAAGCAGGCGTAGCCGCGTCCGGGTCCACTAGTTATATATATATTTCTTTATATGTATATTTCTCTAAATGATTGTAACTATTCTTTTAGTGTTTTCTATAAACAAAAAAAATAATACTTTTTTTTATTTACAGGTACAAAACAGCGACTAGCAAAACAACAAACTTTTCCTTATTTTGCGCCAACCAAAGGAAGGCGCTTCATTGCTTCTTCTCAGAAGACTACGCATTTAAAACCACTTTGAAATGTTATGGTGCAGGCCCACTGTTTCTAGCGCAGAGAATTGTTTATTCTGCTTACGAGTTGTCACGTATAGAAAGTTAAGATTTTTTTATACTAAATGTTAATTTTATCTAATATTAGCTAAGTAAGAGTTTATTATAATAATGTTCTTCATTTTCTAATTTAATTTTGACTATGATGTAATTTTTATAATGGACTTAATTTTTATAATGCAATCTCGAAATTTGAATGGAAACTGTCTTTTCTTAACATCTGTCTTGTATTTTCTATGCCTTATTTTAAAAATCTCACAAAAATCTAATAAAATAAATATAATACTTTTATATATACGTAGTTTTACTATCATCTATACTCATAATAAAACAGTAAAAATATTTTGTCTGTACATTTAGTATTTTTAAATGAAATGGATAGAGGGATATTTAAAACAATAATAGAAAGCAAAAATATATTTTTTTAATTTCTTGTCTGTCTGCCTGTGTGTGTGTGTGTGTATCTGTAGAATCACGCTTATCTTCCAAAGTACTTATCAGATTTACAAATGGGCGAATCCACAGGCAGGCGCTAGTTCAGAAATAAAAAATGAACAAGAGTTGCAACCATGTTTCCCTTATTTGAAAGTAATCATTAATGATCATAATCTCTATATACAGATTGTTTTTGTCAGCACCACTTAAAATGAAACCACAATTTTAACTACTCTATAAAAACCTAATACAATTATTGTTTTTTTTTTCCAAAAATTAAAAAGATATTTTTTCAAGCAAAATAAATAAATAATAAAATTATCGTTGTAAAATAAAACGCCATTTGTCAAGAACAACGCATGTAGACATAAACCTATCCGCAGGGACACCGCCTCATTCCGATATCAAGTATATTTTTCAATTTTTTTTTTCAAATTTTCAAATCAAAATAAGAAACTTCATATTTTGAACGTCAATTAATTTACCATCAGTTCACTAAAGTGAATGCCTCAGACTTGAGAAGAACCGACGCAAGAAACTCAACGGGAATTATTTTTTTAAATCACTTTTATACAAATACATATTTCATTATTTGTGACAATGATACCTTTGAAGCAGACTAGAGCGAGCATTACATTCCCAAGGCGTGTTATAATTTATAAAATCATTAAGTTGGTAATAACCTTTATACATTAAACGTCTTATCACCTTTTTTTTAAATCCGAAATTTTAAATCCAATAAGAAATTTTTCCGACGTTTTCTGGGATCTTATTGTAAAAGCGTACGCACATTGTCCCATGAAAAAAATACGAATTCGATGTATTAATATTATCATCACCAATTTTGGTAAAATCATTAATGATTTTTCTTAAAAAATACATAAAATTTTCATTTTTCAAATATATTGAGATGCTACTGTCATATATTAAACTTCTCCCTTAAAGAATCTTTAGGGCTTAAGTTATAAATTGTACGAATAGCAAATATTACCACCCAACACGTTATGACTCCAGAATTCGGCGAAAAGTAGGGAACGGAGTGTCTCAACACTAGATTCCCTCTGCTTATCCTGCTGTATGCGGGATACAGCGTGAAGCTGAAAAAAAGATTCAATTTTTGAAATATTTCAGTAATATAAATACTTGCACATGCGATACATCTGTAATAGTGTTGTAATACGTAATTCACGAGATAGCACGCGTAGTATCTAAAGTGACAAATATTAGAATTGTAATCTGTTTGTGTAAAAGATAACGTTGACAATAAAAGTTGTAAAGACGGAATAATCTCGAAGTACCTATACTAGGACTTTTAATGACTTAATATTATATAATACTAGCGGCTTCGCCCGCGTGATCTACTTTATTATTAATTTCTGTCTCCCTGAGTACCAAAGTCCTATAAATGACGTTCATGCAAAATTTGAGACTCCTAGCATTTAGTAACGAATGACAAAGACAAATGTCATTAGTAACGAAGTTTCATACAAACTGTCAACCCCAAAAACAACCCCTTAGGAGTCGAATATTGCAAATTCCCGTCTTAGCGAGCACCTACGTCCTATAAATAACTCCTATGCAAAATTTGAGATTCCTAGCACATGTAGTTTCTGAGATTTCGTGATGCACTCATCACGTCACGTCATCACGTCATCAGTGACCTTTTATATATATATAGATTTTAACTTAGATTTTATATATATATATATATAGATTTTAACTGAGGCCGTAGTGGCGCAACGGCACTAGGCTGTCACTGTAACGGCGACAACGGCTGTGGATTCGATCCCCACTCGAGAAAATGAAATATTTGTTTCCTTGCTCTGGAGTCGAAATAAAGCGCGGCGTTGAGTTCAACTCGCAATGCCTCAAGAAATCGGCGGAAAGTGGGGAACGGAGTGTCTTAATACTAGGTTCCCTCCGCCTACCCTGCAGCGTGCGGGGTACAGCGTGAAGCTGATTCAATTTTAACATTTTAAAAGTGGTCTTCCAAATTTAGAAAAAAATAATACTTATTAAGAACACGTATAAAATTTGAACATAACGTGTTTTAAACTCAGGTCCCTCGGAAGCCGTACAAACGCTCTGACCGCTAAGCTAAACGTTTTCATAAACCTATGTCGAAATTCTTATACGCTTATTACAACTAATTTATATTGCTAGCACCACTGTAAAGATATTTATACAAATATCAGAGAAGATTACTAACATTATACTAGCAACATAAATACACGAGTGGCCTCTAAGAATAAAATAATAAATATTACTTATATTGGGCAATTACATAAATATAGATTTAAATGCAATAAATTGTTTTACAGGTTGTACTGAAACAAGCGATCTCAATCACTACGGCGAGGCGTGAAGGCGCGCGTGGTTCGTTAAAAAAATAAACAAGATCTTATTGATGGCATCGTCTACATTAAAGTGTGTTCAAGGACTCGTCGTGATGATGATGTGACCTCTGGACGGTGCTCTACAATCTACGTACTTAAAAGATCAAAAAATGACAACTGACGAGATTTTTTCATTTTATTGCTATAGAACTTCAATTATTTGTATTAATTATGTATTAAATAATGAGGCCAGTCGTAGCGCAGGGGTACAGGTACTCGACTGATTGTGGATCCTCATTCGAGGAAATAAAATATTCATTTATATTTTTATTCTGGTATCGACGCAAAGCGCGGCGTTGAGCTCCGCCTCTCTACACACTACGCCTACAGAATTCGACGGAAAATGGAGAACGGATTGTCTCAACATTAGCCCTCCCTACCCTGCTGGGTAATATTCCCTCTGCCTACCCTGCTGTGTACGGTATACGCTGTAAAGCTGATTAATTATGAACTACAATAACGAATAATTAATATAATTATTTCTATTGTTTTGGGGGATGGGAAAGAATGAAAAAAAGAGAAAATAGCAAAAAAACAGTTTTCCAGTCTCCACCCACTCAGAGCCAGAAAAATCATTAAGTGTAACCAAGCCTTTTCTTTGTTCTGAAAAATAAATGAAACAGGCAGACAGGTTAAAATAAATTTAAATATCCAAATGAATTAATTATTTTACACTGAAAGGTTTGTTATTAATCTTTTAGGAGAGATGTACAGAAATACAATGTAGTTACGTAGATTCCTACTGTCTACGGCCATTAATATAAATAAATGCCTATTGTAATATGCGTTAACCTCGAAGTTACAATTTTTTCTATAGTCGAACCGACACTAGCATAGAAAAAAATCAACAAACCAATTCAGAAAATATTTTATTATTACATTGAATTAGTTAGTGGTCTTCATACAAGATGTTGGCTTTAAAGACTGTATTTGTATATTTTTTTTTTATAAAGACATACATATTGCTAATAATGATTAAATAACATTTCTTTAGATACGGTCATGGCACCAGTAATCGACAAGCACCAATAATACCGCATTAGGTCCGTAAACCACACAAATTATTCGCGGCGTTCGTCGCATTTTTACCTTTTTTGTAATAAAACTTTGAAATGTACCCATGTTCGTCACATACGTTCATTTTGCTTGATTGAAAAATAATTGAAAAATGGCGGTAAGTAGTTTTTTCGCTTTTTTATTTATTGCATCTTCACAAAGTCACATTAAATGGTATTAAAACCAGCCAGTTACATTCAGAACAGCCAAAGAGGTTTGTTTACTAATAATACATTCAAAATACGAAAAAGGAACGGAGTGTCTCAACACTAGGTTCCCTCTACCTACCCTGCTGTGCACCGGATACAACGTTAAGCTGATGTTTTTTTAATAAAAATACATGTACCACTTATTGCTTTGTCCTTAATAAATTGTAAAGGTTGGAAAGCAATCATAAAGTTAGTCGATATATCTATATAAATATATATAGATTATACTTTTTATATGTATGGCTCGATCTGTGGCTCTGTCCTTCACGTCCCGCCACATAGGACATGGTCAGGGTGTCAGAATGGCAGATCTCCAATTGGCAGATGGCCAATACTTTTCCACGTGTCGCCCCGCCACAATATAACGATACAGGAGGGATTCCTACTTCTGTTGCTTTAAATATAATTAGTAAGATGTTATTTTTATATATGGCGCTATAATTGGATTAAACTTACACACTTAGCACAGGTACCCAAGTCTAAAAGCTATATTCCAAAAAAGGTTTTATTCAAATCCGCCCAGTATATTTTTAGGGTTCCGTACCTCTTAAGGAAAAAAGGATACGTTATTTTTGGAACCCTTATTATCCGTCCGTCTTTTTTCTGTCTGTCTGTAAAGAGCCTTTATCTTAGGAACGAACTTTTTTTGTTTTTTTTGGTTTCATGCTGTATCCCACACATAGTGGGATAGGCAGAGATATTCTGGGAACCAAGTTTTAAGACATTCAATTCCCAATAAGACTGGAGGCATCGCATGTTGAGTGGCGTTACCAGAGTGAAAAATGATATTATTATATGAAATAATAAAAGAGCAATTGAGAGACCCAAGATGACATGGAAAAATGGATTTCTGTGAAATGTGGATGTGGGATAGGAAACAAGGTTGCCTATGATAACGTCCACGGTAAAGGAAAGCTGACCTCACCCGTTTGCGGGATTCTAAAATTCAAATAAAAACACTATGAATAGTAATATGAATAATTTTCCGACAATAACAAGCTTTAAAGCCATTCAAAATGATGACGAACATAATATATTACTACAAAATTATTCAATAATCTCAATTTTTTTTTAAAAAGCCGCTAATTTGTATAACGTTAAAATATATTGCTTCTATTATCTATCATATATGTAACTATCGAACAATGGTTTTACAACATCCTTATATACTTTAGAAATATTTCTTCTTGATGAGAAAATCCACGAAGCTAAGGATTATGCAAAATCAACGTAACGTTAACGATTTATCCCTAATATATTTGGTACATCGAAATATTTGGTACCAACATTGTAAAAAAAATGATTAAATTTTGGGAAAATTGTTATGAAATTAAGAATGCTAATATTCCAACATACATAATATAACATAATATAAGATTCCCATATACATAACATAACATAATATAAGATTCCCACATACATAACATAATATAAGATTCCCACATACATAATATATCATAAATCATAAAAAAAAATAGATAATTTAGACAAATGACAACATGACACAAAATAACGAATATTAATAATTAAAGTAATGATTTTAGTTACCTAAAATATTTTGATTTACAAAAATCAATATAAATATAAATAGGACATGAGTATCTAACGCGAATGAGACGAGTAGACTTCATATAGTGTAAACACTACTATCTATGAAACGCGCCAACAAGGGTATATTACTTGGGACTCCAGACTAATACATTTAATAGCAGCCAGTTCACGAGACGCGCCGGCTGAAGCACCGTCGGCATATTCAAATCTGGTGGTTTGCTGAACATATACGTACGGACGACTCAAATGTAACAACAGTACTGCCTATGTATACAAAATAAAATGGGACACAAAAAGAAAAAAACACAGTAAGTTTCGTATTACACTTACGTAATTTAGTTATAATTAATAATTTATACTCATATATTTTAATTTTACGCGTGCTCTGCGAATTATAGAATGCTATACCTACTGTGTAATTAATTTTCAATTTAGTTTAAAATAATCGACACGTTGCACCACATGGTTTCCCATCGCCACGACTGAATACACGAATGACAAATAGAATATTAATAGAATTGTTTTAATAGCATTTATCTGATAAAGGTGTTATAAACATACTTATTGTTATTTTAATGAAAATCTCGATAGACCTCTTATAATATTGATATATATTTCATATTATTGAGCAATTTTAAACCATTTTTCTTTATAAACTTTCAATTACGACTATCGTAAAATTAGTTCTGCGAAATTTTAATTTTTTAATTAGCTTGTCTTCCTACATATAGGAATATATATGTATATTAATTTATACTGATGGCAGAAAACGTTCATTTTATTTAAGTTATTAAAAAAGTCGGTGTAAAATAAATCTTTAACTCTTTAATATTTCTTTTTATACTAAATACATAATATTTATATTATGTACGTATTATATTAGTACACCTATTTAGAGGTCAGTTGTGGCTGAGAAACAAGCGTACGACAGTGGTGGGTTCGATTCCCAATCGAGGAAATGAACTCAACCTGCAATGCCTCCTGAATTCGGTGGAAAGCGGAGAACGGAAGTGTCTTAATGGGATTAGAGTATCTTAATACTAAGTTTCCAGGCTCCCTCCGCCTACACTGCTATGTGCGAGATATAGCGTGGAATTGAAAAAGTTAGCTATAAAAATAACATATAGTATGAGATGTTAACCTGTAAACATTCTCCATCCGAATAATTATGTTATAATATTATGCAAGAGGCTATTATGGACAGAGATTTTTTTAACACATACATAGTTATATTTTATTTAATAATATGGGACACGTTAAATCTTTGATCACATATAAATCTCAAATATTTATTCAGTTTCTTTTTGTTTTAGGAAAACCGAAGAAGTTGAACCAGATTTGAAGTTATCATATTTTCAAATAGTAAGCATACGTAATTAATTATAATATATATATAAATATATGAAATTAGAGATTATGAGACAATACGTATATAACACCCAGAATATTTAATTGGTATAAAAAATAATATTCAAAACATTACAAACAAAAGTTTTCAAGAATAATAAAATTATCGCTTGCCTCACACACATCTGTGTAGAATTTTTTGTGTTAATTCAAAAGAATATTTGTAGGCATGCTTACTCATCGATTATTGCCTTATTACTTTGTTTTAGTTTAAAAAGTTTAATTAATATGAACAGATTGATTTTATAAGTGAAAGATGAATTCAAAATTTCAATTTCACATATCATTGATTTTTTTGCCGACCAGATCGGCATTTAAAACTTCGTGTTTTAAGTCTTGTTGTTTTAAGTCGTGCAAATTATTTAAAATAAAAATAAAATCCGAAAGAAAAATTAGATGGCGCTGTTGTAAGTTAGATCGCGCTATCGTTACGTTTACTATGAATGCGTAAAAAGGCAAAAATTGGGTGATTAATTATGTAGCTATTATAATACTATCGAATTTTTGACGTGGACACATATTTTGTGATATGTACCATTAAAAATAAATTTGACTAAGGTCAGCTTCACGCTGTATCCCGCAAACAGGAGGGTAGGCAGAAGGGACATAGTGTTAAGACACTTCGTACCCCACTTTCTGCCAACTTCTGCAGGCATTGTGTGTTGAGTGGCAGAACTCAACGCCGCGCTTTGCTTCGACACCAGAACGAAGAAATGGAACTATAAACGTAAATTAATATTTCACTTCCTCGAGTGAGTATCGAACCCACAACCGTCGCGTTACAATCACACCCTTGTACCGCTGCGCCACGACGGCCTCACCTAGCATTATTTCATAATTCATATTCCAGTTTCGATATGCGACATGGATAGAATTATTGGCTACAATTGTGGGGTTCCTGGCGGGTCTGCTCAGCGGTGGCGGCGTCTGCTACAATTTAGTACAATTTGGTGAACTGAGCACCGCATTCGTAGAGAGAACTGCTCAACAAGACCAGCTCTCTAGTTACTTGCCGCTGACTACGTTATTTGGAGGAGGTCGACGACTGTAAGTACTTTGAAAATAATGCGTCAATAGGTCAATATGTATATATATCACTAGATAACTTAAATTCGAAGACTGAAGTTGTGATGTAGCAAAAATATTCATATACAAATATATTTATAACTAGCGGACGCGCGCAGCTTCGCTTGCGTATTCAAGGCTGAATTTTACCAACCCATGAAACATGTCTTCAGTGAAATATTTTTAAGAGTCTAAATTTCAAATTTTATAAAAATCGGTGGCAATTTAAAGATTTTTCCATACAAACTTTCAACCCCTTATTTGCACCCTTAGGTTAATTCTAGAAAACCATGAAACATGTGTTCAATTAATAAGTTTAAGAGTCTGAATTTCAAATTTTATAAAAATTGTATTGAAAAGTACCTTAATAGCACGCTTTTTCTTTTATTGGAACAGCGAAATAAAAATATCCTACTATTATTATGAATGAGAAAGTTTGCGAGGATGGATGTTTGTTCCATTTTCACCTACTGCACGGATTTAGATGAAACTTTACAGTGATATAGCTTATACATCAGAGTAACAATAAGTTTAGCGGACGAAGCCGCATTTGGGTCGCTTGTTTTAAATGTTATCCCCTGAATTAAGATCGAACCAACAACCACCAATTACACTGGTAACGTTTTTCTTATTTTCAGTCACAATGCCTCAGACGCCGAAAATATGAAGGCTCTGGTGGAAGACGCAACCGCTATGGCTATTGGAATGTTTATCAGTATCTTCATTTCCCTGATCCTGTGCATGTTGTCTGTTGCTCTTATCAGCTGGAGTGCATTACGTCAGGTTTGTCTCCAATCTTCTATCTATAACTTTAATACAATCACAATGTGTTCCGTACACGTGGAGATATCTTAATTAATTATAACTGCTCATACTGTATTCACATATGAGAATAATAATTAAGCCTTATTACCTTTATTCCTAATTATTATTTAAATATATCTTATTAATATTTGTCGTATTGAGTATACCTTTTTCTCAGCTTCACGCTGTGCCCCGCATTTAGCAGAATAGACAGAGAGAGAGAGAGAGACTTGTGTTAAGACATTCACTCTCCACTTTCCGACGAAAGTTTTCTCTGCGCCACAACTAACATCGACACTAAGCATAGATCATTAAAAATCAATTTAAATCAGCTTCACGATGTACCCCGTACACAACAGGGTAGGCAGAGGGAACCTTGTGTTAAGACACTTCGTTCCCCACTTTCCGGTGAATTCCGGAGGCATTACGTGTAAGTGGCGGAATTCAACGCCGCGCTTGCCTCGCCACCAGAGCGAAGAAATGAAAATAAATATTTAATTTGCTCGAGTGGGGATCAAACCCACAACCAGTTGATAATAGTCACACATTATGGCCCAGCGCCACGCCTGGCCTCTATAAATCATTTTTTTTTTTATGATTAACATTCTGATTAAAAAACAGCATCTTTAAGTATTTTTAGAGAACAACAAGTTAATACAATAATAATACATATATAAAAAAATAAAAATATAAATTTAAAAAAAACGTAAATAATGTAAAACAATGAGTAAATACACTTCCAGTTGCTATTATTCCGTACAAATGTTTCTAATATCTACCTTACTTTCCATTGACAAATTAAATGCATTATATACTAACTTAGCTTAATACACCCAACGGATTAATATCGTAGTGTAATATTTTATTGTCTCACGTAAGTAAATTTTATATTCTTATAAGAAACAAATATCTTAAACCAGAAAACATATGAAAAAGATAGAAAGATAGCTATTTTATTTTCTAAAAAATATTTTTGTTTCCTAAGTGTGGAACAAGATGTTAAAAAAAATCTTCAAATAATTAACTAGCATGTGCTGGTCTGTACATGTACCGTCCTACATGAGTACCAGATACAAGTATACCCTTCAATTGCATATGAACATCTATTTGGGACGTCACTATCAATCAATGTGTATCATTTATGAATATAAACACAGAGCAGGCAGTTATAACAGTTTTGCGTAACAGTAAACAAAAGCAATTGCCTTAATTGATAACCTTGTACGTATAATATTGTCTAGGAAATTTTATCGTCTGTAAGTGTTTGTCTTCGTCTTTTTTTTAATTGTACTGAAAATAAACGTTTTTAAATATATATATATATAGATAGATAGATGCTTCTTTCTCTCTTATTATATTTGTTTACGAAAAATAAAAGAAAACGATTATTAATGATTATATAGTGTTATTGGAGAACAAGCACAATTTTATTATTATCTAAGCATTACATACGAAAGGTCATTATTCTATTACATATACATAAAGCTGCTAATAAATTTACTGTATGTTGTAAAAATATACAATAGAAGCAAACAAGAAAGTCTTATAAAAGTAAATATCTAATTATCTTATTTGTTTCCATATTCACGACCGCTGTAAAACGAATGAAAGAATGATTGTATAATGATGATGTCAGGACAATCTCCGTGTCTGAAATGTAGCTTCTTTTGCAAAAGTTGTGTTGCTCATTAATGTGAATTTTGTTTTATTTAGGAAATATAACAAATAATATCTATTTTTTTTACATTTCTAAAGTTTTATTCTACAATTATGAAAAAAAAAATAGTTTTCAAAAAATTCCCACTGCGTTCAAATTTTTATACATTTCTGAAAAAAAAGTATTATTAACGCTATATAATATACTAGCGGCCCGCTCGCGGCTTCACCTGCGTCTCTATGAGTACCTACGTCCTATAAGTGACGTCCATGCAAAATTTGAGACTCCTAGCAATTTTAGTAACGAAGTTTCATACAAACTTTCAACCCCAAAAACAACCCCTTAGAAGTCGAATATTGCAAATTCCCGTCATAGCGAACACCTACGTCCTATAAATAACTCCTATGCAAAATTTGAGATTCCTAGCACTTGTAGTTTCTGAGATTTCGTGATGAGTGAGTGACCTTTCGATTTTATATATATAGATTAAAAATAATACTAGACTAGCATTTGCTTATGTTAACATTAATGATACTATATATTTGCTTAGATAACGAGGATAAGGATTTTGTTCTTGGAAGCGGTACTGCGCCAGGACATGTCATGGTTTGACACGGATACTGAATTTAACCTGGCCTCCAAGATGTCAGAGTAAGTATAAAATACTATAAATAAAATAAGAAATAGTTAAATAATCAAGTAATTAGGGCACTTCATGAAATAACTTCTTGAACTTCATGAAATTTACAAATTATCAATAAAATGCTGACATCATATCTTATACGATTGAAAATTATACTTATTAGATTAAATTAACTTTTTGAGTTTCATGTTATATCCCCCATATTAGCGTTGTAGGCGGAGGGAATTCAGTGTTAAGACACTCCGTTCCCCACGCAACGCCCAATACATTCCGAGGCCTTGCATGTTGAGTGGCGGAACTCAACGCCGCGCTTTGACAGCCTCAATAATAAATTAATTATTTTCATAAATTTCGATCCCCAATCATTTTTATTTTCATTTTCAGAAATATGATGAAACTTAAAGAAGGAATGGGGGAAAAACTAGGAGTGGTAGCAAATTTAGTTGGAACTGCTATTATTTGCTTGTGTCAAGCGTTCCCTATGGGCTGGGAGCTAACACTTGCATGTGTTACTGTGGTGCCGTTTTCTATAGCAGCTTCTGTCATTTTATCTAATGTAAATATCAATATTTATTAATTATTATTAGGCCGATATGTATAAATCCCTCTCAAGCCTGAGATCTATCTTGAAATACCGTTTTCATTTACAGATATATATATTTATGAATGAAAATGGCATCTCAAGATCGATCTCAGACTTGAATGCAGTTTATAACTGTATTTTTTGCCTTAGTGTAAGAATAACATACCTAAATTATTAACAATTTATATTGAGAATCTCTTGGTATGTAGGTATCTATTATAATAAATATTAGCATATTCGGTTTATATATAACTAATTTAATATTATAGTACCAGACCAAATCATCGATTAGAGAAATGGATGCTTACAGCCAGGCCGGCAAGCAAGCTGAAGAAGTTCTAAAGTCCGTTAGGACAGTCGTTGCATTTGGTGGTGAGAATAAGGAAGTTGAAAGGTATACGAAAATTACTTTTACTGTTATTTTCTCTTGCTTGCCTATTCAATAGTCAAAAATTAAACATAACGTATGTAAATTTAGATGTAAATGAAAAAGTAAATTTAATAATAATGTGATACAAAATGTAGTAAATTTGTATAGTTTTAAAATAGCATTCATCTTACGAGAAAGGATAAAATTAATTATTTTATAATACAAATTTCCATCCGTTACTTACTTATTAATTTTATTTCTTTGAAATATTTCAGGTACCGACGTCTATTAGAGCCCGCGGAGGTGTACGGCCGTAAACGGGGTTTATATACAGGATTGGGGACAGGCTTTAATTGGGTGTTAACATATTCTTTAAACGCCATCGGCCTCACATATGGTGCGAGACTAGTGTTGATTGATTTCGACAAGCCCACCGACGAACGAAAATACCTCGTTGGAGTAGTCTTTAGTGTAAGTTCACAAAATGTTTATTATATAGTTATTTCCATTGTCTCCTACCACTTTTCGTTATTAAACCACTTAAAAGATATACAGCTTTACGCTGTACCCCTCACACAGCAGGATAGGCAAAGGGAACCTATATTGTATAGGTGTTAAGATTCCGATCCAGACAAAAAAGTTTTTTGGGTAAGTACTCCATTTATTTAAATATTTTCTTTAAATTAAAGTTATACTAAATGGGGCATTAATGTGATTTAAACAATGTTTTTTTTATTATTTTTCAGATTCTTTTCAGCGTATACATGGCAACACAGTCTATCACTTTTTGCGTCCCACACGCAGAAGTATTTGCTTCAGCTCGCGGCGCTGCGGCTAGTATATTTAAATTACTTGACAGAGAGCCCCAGATAGACGCCCTTGATAAGGGAGGAGTCCAGCCTCGAAGAGTGTTGGGAGAGATTGCTTTGGAGGACGTCCACTTCAGTTATCCGTCGAGACCTAATGCTAAAGTATGTATTTTACTATAGGATTTTTATTTAAATGTATTTCTTTTACTTCAAGATAGTAAAATAAAGATACCTATTTTAATAGAGGCGGTCGTGGCGCAGCGGCATAAGGGTGTGACTGTAACGCGACGGTTGTGGGTTCGATTACCACTTGAGGAAGTGAAATATTTATTTACGTTTATATTTCCATTTCTTCGCTCTGGTGTCGAGGCAAAAGCGCGGCGTTCAGTTCTGCCACTCGAGAACCGGGAACGGAGTGTCTTAACACTCGGTTCCCTCCTGTGTGCGGGATACAGCGTGAAGCTGATTTGATTTTTTTTACTTATTTATAGAAAAAATATAATATTAATCTCCTTCCTTAATGCATTACAGGTGCTACAAGGATTCTCACTTCATATTAAAGCAGGAGAATGTGTAGCGCTTGTGGGATCGTCTGGTTGCGGCAAGTCAACTATATTACAGCTATTACAAAGACTGTACGATCCTCACACGGGCGTTGTGAAACTAGACGGCAAAAATCTAAAGAATTTAAATTTGAGCTGGCTTCGATCGTCATTGGGTAAGCTTGATTAAACACATAGTAATTTCAATATTTATGTACAGTTTAAGTGGTGTTTTTTTGTAAATATCGCTCTTTTATACACACAGGTGTGGTGGGACAGGAGCCTGTACTCTTCCGTGGTTCGATCCACGAGAACATAGCTATAGGCACGCCTGAAGCAACTAGAGAAGACGTCCAGAGAGTTGCTGATATGGCATATGCTCATGATTTCATTACTCATCTTCCTAATGCAAGTATAAATTATTTCACCTAATAGATACGCTTACGATTTAAACATATTTTTAGAACTTCAACTCACTATGCATTGAACTGAGAGATAGTGAGTTTTATCACTAACTAGCGGACGCGCGCAGCTTCGCTTGCGTATTTAGGGGTGAATTCTAATAAACCACGAAACATGTGTTCAATGAAATATTTTAAAGAGTCTAAATTTCAAATTTTATAAAAATCGGTGGCGATTTAAGAATTTTTCCATACAAACTTTCAACCACTTATTTGCACCCTTAGGGGGAGAATTCTAGAAAACGATGAAACATGTGTTCAATTAAATACTTTTAAATATCTAAATTTCAAATTTTATAAAAATCGGTGCCTATTTAAAAGATTTTCCATACAAACTTTGAACCCCTATTTCACCTTCAAAATCCCTTCTTAGTGGATATCCAGATTACAAAACTAAACACCTGTCCAAATTTCACGTTTCTCCCATCAGCGGTTACGGCTGTGCGTGCGTCTTACCTCAGTCAGTGAGGACAAGTCCTTTTATATATATAGATTTGAGGCCAGGCAGCACAAGCGTGCGAAAATAAAAGCGACAGGTTGTAGGTTCGACACCGACACGAAGAAATATAATATTTAATACACACAATTCATCCAGACATCGGCGGAGAATGGGCAATCTCTGTATGTTGTGATATGCGGGAAACAGCGTGAAGTTAAATAAATCACTAATCAGAAGTTTTAAGACAATCAAGTATTTACTTACTGTAATTATCTACAATGATAATGTTAAATTCAACAGGAATGACAATTAAAGAAATTAAAAAAAATGTCTTCAATATTCCATTACAATGGTTTGTATTTATAAACCATAAGCAATCTTCATAATCTTTCTTAAGAAATTAATTGCTCCGAGAAGATTATGAAGGTTGAATTTAAGCCTTCAAAAAAAATATTCGCATAAGTGCTAAATCATCCACAGTCTTAAAACTGCGTGTTATGTTAGTAAACATTATATAGATAACAAGGTATTTCTATTTTTTCATTTAATAATTATTTGTTATTTTTAAATTTTAGCCTAAATAGTTTAAATTAAAATAGTAAGTAACAGCTGTAGTACGAAAAACATATAACTCATAAAGAAAATAAAAAAAAATCTATTATTGATATCGATATGGTTTTTTTTAGCTTTTGCTCAGTGTATTTAGTGCCTAGTTATCTTCTAATGCTATTTTTTTCTTAGCTGACTTAGTTACTCTACTCTCTTTTTCGTACGTCTACTCTTTTTTTTTAAATTATAATAATAGAATTCATAATCAATTTAAACTTTCTTTAAAAACTACAAAATGCATTGTTATATTTATTGTAATTTTATGTAAAGGGCTACGACACTGTCATTGGTGAACGAGGAGCATCACTATCTGGTGGACAGAAACAGCGAATTGCGATAGCAAGGTCATTGCTCCGCGAACCAGCAGTACTTCTACTAGACGAGGCAACGTCGGCTCTGGACCCTCATTCAGAAAGACAAGTCCAAGCTGCACTGGACCGAGCCAGCGTAGGACGAACTACTATTATAGTATCGCATAGGTATGGTCGTAGACCTTTCTTGTGTATGTTATGCGCTGTATCCCGCTTATAGCAGGGTAGGCCAAGGAAACCTAGTGGTAAGACACTCCGTTCTCCAATTTCCACCGAATTTTCGAGACATGGCGTGTTGAATGGCGTAACTAAAAATGAAGGAAGAAATTTTAATGTTAATAAATAACATTTTATTCCCCCCGAGTAGAAATCGAACCTACAATCTTCGCCTTTACAGTTACTTAAGCCGCTGTACTACTACGGTTTATATTGTATATTACCGACTTAAATTTTATTTTCAATTGTAGATTATCTACCATTGTTAACGCTGATCGTATAATTTGTATGGATCAAGGAGTCATCGTGGAACAAGGGACTCATGAGGAGCTCATGAAAGCTAAAGGTGAGGGTCCTTAAATATATTTACAACCACAAATATTATAATGGATAAAATAGCCATAGCACGATGAATTAAATGAAAAAACAAGCAAAACGAATATACTTTATTTTTTCAGCCTCGCGTTACCCCACATATAGCAGGGTAAGCAGAGGGAACCTAGAGTTAATACACTCCGTTTCCCACTTTCCGCTGAATTTTTCGAGGCATTGCGTGTTGAGTAGCGACACTCAATGCCGAGCTTTTGCTTTGGTGCCAGAGTAAAGAAATGAAAATATTATTAAATAATAATTCATTCGTCCGGTTGAGGATCGAACCTACAACCGTGGTGGCTCAGGGGGATAGATGTGACTGCAACGTGGTTGGTATATATTTAGCTATTTATATTCTAAATCATGTTTCAGGCTTTTACTACAAACTTGTGACAACGGGTAACGAGAATAAGGAACCTGACGTCATAGAAACATTACCAGAGGAGGAAAATGGGGAAATGGAAAATGGTGAACTGGGCATGGTGTCCCGTTTAGATGTTAAGCGCAGGTCAACTAGACGATTAGTGAGACGCCATTCGACTAAGAGAGGTAAATTTTTGAAAATTAAAGATACCTGGTGAAAAAAAATACCTTCTTTTCTTACAGACTTCGGTTAAAAATTAAACTGTTTGAGACTCGAGCTGTACTTTCTGATAAACGTGAGAATTAAATGTCAATATTAAAAAGTTAAACTTTTATCACTTCGTCGTTTCGCCACTTTCTAATCAAATTTAAACTTCTATATATTTCAAGCCGTCGTGGAGCACAAGTGTATGGCTGTAATCGCGACAGTCTTGGGTTCGTTTTCCCTCGGGGAAATAATTATTTTCCCCAAAACCCTTAATATTTTCATTTCTTCGCTCTGGTAATTGCCCCTAAAGTTTCGACACTCAACCACGCAAAGGTTCCCTCTGCCTACCGTGCGGTACCCCACAAGTGTGAAGATGGAAAAGAAATTATAAATATACGTATTAGGATAGTGCAATTGTTATTATTTTTTTATATACTTTAGAATCCCATGATTGGATGACGCCAAGGGGATCGATTACGTCCGTAATGTCAACTGGGTTACAAAACTTCGTGTACAACGCTGAATACGATTCAGAAGAAGAGAAGGAAGACGATGAGGTTTGTCATTTGATATTCTTCAGAGCTTTAACTTACTTATACCCATATAAAAATATGGCATATTAATATTTGTTTCTTTTTGTTATTTATAGGAAGTGAAACCAGTCAGCGATTGGCAACTCTTAAAATTAAATGCTCCTGAATGGCCGTACATTGTTATAGGGTCGATAGCTGCATTTATTCAAGGATCATGTTTCCCAGTTTTTGCACTTCTCTTTGGATATACGTCTGGGGTATTATTTAATATTTTCTAAAATTTATTATTAATTAGCTATTATATACTATTTGAAGCCAGTCGAAGAGGCCAGTCGTGACGTGACTAGAAATACGACAGGTGGTGGGTTCTATTCCCATTCGAAGAAATGAAACATTTATTTATTTTAATTTCTTCGCTTTGGTGTCGCGGCTAAACGCGGCGTTGAGTTTCGTCACTCAACACAATACTTCTAGAATTCGGCGGAAATTGGAGAGCGGAGTGTTTTAACACTAGGCCCCCTGTCCCTACAAACATACGGAAAGTAGTAACATACGGAATACATCGTGACGCTGAAAAAAAAAACAAAAAATAATTGATAAAACATTTTTCTATTTTTAGATTTTCGTCCTGCCTGACCGGGGTCAAATTATATATTTAGCAGACTTCTACTCCGGAATGTTTCTGGTGGTGGCGGCCGTTGCTGGTTTATCCATGTGTCTACAAAGTACCACATTCACAAATGCTGGCTTGAGAATGACAACACGTCTTAGGCAACAGTATTTTTCAGGCTTATTGAAACAAGTAAGTACAACACTATTCACGCTGTATCCCACACACGGCAGGATAGGAGAGAGAACCTAGTGTTAAGACACTCCGTTCCCCACTTTCTGCCGAATTCTGGAGGCTTTGCGTGTTGAGTGGCAAAACTCAACGCCGCGCTTTGCCTTGACACCAGAGCAAAGAAATGAAAACGTAAACGTGAATAAATATTTCACTTCTTCGAGTGGGGATCGAACCCACAACCGTCGCATTACAGTCACAACCTTGTGACGCTACGCCACGACGGCCTCGGCTAGGATATAATTAAATTAATACAAAGCTAAAAATAATTTGTTATATATAGATGGTACCTATCTATTACAAGCTTCGCCAGCAAAACTTTATACATATTTTTTTCAGGAAATAGGCTTCTTTGACAAAGAATCAAATACAGTTGGTGCAATGTGCGCGAGGCTGAGCGGTGACGCGGCTGAAGTCCAAGGTGCGACTGGCCTAAGAATTGGTCTCATCTTACAAGGCACGAGCTCCGTGGTCGTGGGCTTCATTATGGCTATCTGCTATAACTGGAAGCTGACTCTCGTCGGTACTGCCTTTTTGCCCTTAGTAAGTCACTTCAGTTTACTATTTTCTTACATAATTTACTTACTATCTTAAGTAATTTTCATGCAGGTTCAGTAGGTGTGGTCCTGGAGATATATGTTTTGCTATGTATTTATATATAGTTTCTTTTTATAGATGGTTGGAAGCATTTGGCTAGAGGGAATCGTTTCACAAAAGTCACAATCGGATGAGCGAGCGGCTATGGAGTCGGCGACTTCGATCGCAACAGAAGCTGTCGTCAGTATTAGAACTGTTCAAAGTTTAGGTAACATCATCATTAACATAAAATATCGTTTTGAAAGCGTAATATATCTTATTATTACAATATTTAATCTTCATTTTGTCGTTTACAGGTGTAGAGACGACATTTTTAAATAAATTTAAAGAGGCTTTAGTGTTGTCATGTGCTGCCGTTGCCAAAAAGACAAGATGGAGAGGTTTAGTATTAGGACTGGGTGTCTACGTGCCCTTCATGTCGTACTGCAGCGCCACCGTCTACGGCGCTGTGTTGGTGGCTCATAAAGAGATTGAATATAGAATAGTTCTGCTGTAAGTGTATATCTTACTGTTTATAATTAAATTTAAATTTATTTATTATTTTTTAAGTTTAAGTAATAGCAATAAGTGTATATTTATAGTGTAAACGAGGCATTGATGTATGGAGCATATATGTTGGGACAATCATTGGTGTACGCGCCCAGCTTCAACTCAGCGAAAGCTTGCGGGGCAAGAATTCTAGCAATTATTAACAGGGAACCTAGAGTCAAAACTGAACACGGTATAAGGGATAAAAAAGATTGGGTAACATTATTTTATTACTTCACATTAATTTGTAGCACGTACGTACTCATTACAAAGTACAAATTTATATATTTTTTTTCTTTCACGCTGTGTCCCGCACGTAGCGGGATATTATATGCGTGTTGAGTGGCGGAAGTAGACTCCGCGCAAAT
The DNA here is from genome assembly GCA_018249835.1 of Heliconius besckei. Classification (NCBI taxonomy): domain Eukaryota; kingdom Metazoa; phylum Arthropoda; class Insecta; order Lepidoptera; family Nymphalidae; genus Heliconius; species Heliconius besckei. Next base: position 2,371 of record DWNA01000440.1, on the reverse strand, counting down.
ATCAAAATTCTAATTTTAATACCACTTTTTGATTAGAACATCACAATTTCAGGTTTCTTACTTTCTTGATATTGTAACTTAACAACCATTTATTTTATAGGTTGCCACGGGTAACTTTGGCATAAAAGACATTGAATTCAGTTACCCAACTAGACCTAGCCAAAGAGTCCTAAAAGGTATCGACCTGAAAGTTGAAGCTGGTAAGACAGTTGCGCTGGTTGGATCATCTGGTTGCGGCAAATCTACGATACTGCAATTGATGCAAAGATTCTACGACCCAGAGACTGGCAATATAGTAAGTTTTTTTGTACTCATATATTATTTTCTTTAAATATTATTCAAATTTATACAATAACAGCTTTGTTGAATTGATACTGGTACGAAAATGTGATATGATAATTCTGACATTAACTGTCAATACAGTGAATTAATTTGGCTATTGACACACTTAATATTATTTACATTAAAATTACAAAATAATCAAAACTTCTATAAACTAAGTAAAATGGGACAAATAATGGGAACCTTTAGAACACGACATCTAGACTTGAAAATGGATGATAAACCAACTTTTGACGAGAAAGCTGGTTTTCTATACAAAAGAGTAAAACGCGAGATGGTTGCTCGTAAAGAACACCTAATATCGGCCCGAATACCTGTAAAATATCGGGACTATTGCGCTCATTATCTATTAGACTATCAAGTATGCCGATACAAGCACATGCCTCTGTTATACAAGTGTCATAAGGAAAGACACGCATATCTGCAATGTGAGAAAGATGATTATATTCTAAGAATGAAAGAGTTTGAAAGAGAACGGAGGTTGAGGGAAAGAGAAATAAGAATAAAAAAGAAAGCACAAGAAAAATGCTAGATAATCATTTTTAATTTGCACAATTTCAAATTTAGCTTTACGGTTTAAATTTATTACCAAAAGATTTAAAATACGCGGGCCCTTAGTTATAATTCAAATAAATGTAAACTTTAGAGAATGTTAATTTTATTTTGTTGATTTAAAATTTAATTCAACATAAGGGAAGCTACGTTGTATTAAATATATATTTATAATAGACTGCGACTTGTTTACGTGAACAATTACTTACCAACTTTTGCTAATAATTATGATGATGTACGTAATTTTTCACAATTATAAAATTTTTAATTATCTTTTATTTACTTATTATAATAAATAATTTTGTATGTTATTTTAGGAACTAGACGGTCGCGACACGCGTACCTCTTTGACACTACCTCGCCTTAGGAGACAGTTGGGGGTAGTTCAGCAAGAGCCCATCCTGTTCGATCGCACGATAGCGGAGAACATAGCGTATGGAGACAACAACCGTAAAGTCACAATGCACGAGATCATCGCGTCCGCTAAAGCTGCGAATATCCATAGCTTTGTTGTCTCCTTACCTAAGGTACTATCATTTTAACTTATTTTGTTCTTCTTGAGAAGCATAGTGATATATTTCCTTTTATGGTGTACCTATGTACATTACGTTAGACCACAGACCCTTACGTAGCCTTTGTATTAACATCTGAATTTAAATATAATATACAAATAATAAATAATAATATATGCACTAACAATCTATTAATAAATACAACAATAATTCATAATATTTACATATATTACAGGGTTACGACACGAATTTAGGTTCAAGCGGCGCTCAGTTATCCGGTGGGCAAAAACAAAGGGTTTGCATAGCGCGAGCTCTGATAAGGTCGCCGCGATTGCTTCTTCTTGATGAAGCTACGTCAGCTTTGGACGCCAATAGTGAAAGAGTATGTAAACATATACACACCTATTGCTCATTTATGTAGATAGATAGACAGAAAGAGAGATAGAAAGATAGACCAAAAGATAGATTGGTAATTATTTTTTCTACTTCTAGGTAGTGTCAGAAGCTCTAGAAAAGGCAGCCAAGGGGCGAACGTGTATCACCATAGCACATAGACTCTCTACTATCAAGGACGCAGATTTAATATGCGTTTTAGATAAAGGTTGGTTTTAATTAAGCATTTATATAAGCATCCTCCACGTTACTTCTATTATTTTTGGTTCATTTGTTTTTTAAGGGAAACAGAAGTATTTTAATGAGTGTCTTAAGACTAGGTTCTCTCTGTCTACTTTGCTATGTGCGGGATACAGAACGAAGCAAACAATTAATTATTTATATTTACTGGTTCTCATTAACGTTATTCAATCAGTGGCGGCTTAGCTTTATTACCCCTATTTACAAGGAAGGGGCAGTGTTCAAGATTGTGGTAGTTATAGGGGCATTAAGCTTATGAGTCATACCATGAAGCTCTTCGAGCGCATGATCGACCTCAGGCTCCGCCGAGAGTGTACTATCTCTGAGTCTCA
>DWNA01000439.1:0-23707 GCA_018249835.1 Heliconius besckei | reverse complement strand
ATTATCCTGTATGAAACGACAATGTACTTATACGTATATGTTGAAAATAGACGAATATTATACGTTTGTAGTATAATTAGTACGATTTCTGGAAATTATAGCTGTATCTCGCACTCAGGAGGGTAGGTAGAGGGAACCTGGGAACCTAGTGTTAAGTTTCCCCGATTACATTAAGACACTTCCGATTCCATTTGTCATATTATTCTTCTAAACGAATAAACGAAAAATATATTTATAATTGAAATTCATAGTTTGAAATCCCAATGCCCTTACCAGAATAAACGTATAGCATTAAACCTATAAAGGCTTATGCTATATGTCAAGGCTCCTAAAACGATTGCTTTCAAAAGTAACTCACTTATAGCCATGAAACAAATAAATATAGCGTATTTATTTGTATTCAAATCATCGGTGCAACTTTGTTTATCTGACATCACACTAGCATAATGATATACGCGTAAGTTGAAGTGACGGCATAAAATATTATTTAATATGATTCACGCTGTATCCCGCACGCAGCAACCCTGCTGCGTGCGGGATACAGCGTGAATCGAAGCAGAGAGAACCTAGTGTTAAGACACTTCGTTCCCCAATTTCTGCCGAGTTCAGAACGCGTTGAGTAGCAGAACTCAACGCCGCGCTTTGCCTCGACACCAGAGCGAAGAAATGGAAAGATAAACTTAAATAAATATTTCACTTCCTTGAGTGGGATCGAACCCACAACCGTCGCGTTACAGTCACACCCTTGTGCCGCTGCGCCACGACGACCCCAATTATTTATTATATTAACACTTTTATAGTGTAAATCTAAATTTTATTTTAAACTTGTGGACCCGGACGTGGCTACGCTTGCTTAAACTGTAAGAATATTTATGAAATATATTATTTTCAGTTTTCAATAGAATTAGTAAGAAAATATAAGCTTAAATAATTAAAAAGAATAATAAGTAGAGACATATTATTAGAAAAAATATCAGAGAAATTGAAAACCAACAGATAAAATGCTAAAAGTGACTATTATATTTATTTTCATAAGGATGAATATCAAAATGTCGCGGTCAAACGGTCGCGTAGCGACGACGGTTGTTATTAACATGGCAGAATAAATTGCATGTCAAATTAGAAAGTATTTTAATATATTAGTATATATGTGTAATGTAATGTTATATAGCCTATAGCACTTTTCAAGAATGTAGCTTTCATACAAAACAAACAATCGGACCAGTAGATCCAGAGATCTTAGCGTTCAAACAAACAAACAAATAAACTCTTCCGCTTTATTATATTAGTATAGATATCAATATTTTTATGTAGCGGGGGAATTTACCTAAATTGCAAATAAAATAACTAAAGTTTATTCCGTTTATTAAATAAATATAATAATATCAATAAATAATTAATCTAAAGGAAGCACATTACCCAACTTAGCAATTAAAGGAAAAGAAATAAAACGATTTCACACTTGTGTAAGAAGCATGTATATAGACAAACTGACCTTGTAATTTTATATTGCATAAAAGATTCAATTGGATCACGTACCTCCTTGTTAAATGAGAAATTTACTAGTTATGTTATTGATTGCTTTTTTGCTTACACATTATAAATGTTTGTAAAAACATACATACACTAACTGACAATCACATTACCCTCTTTTACGTCGTGCAAGGAAGTAAAAATAAACATTAACTCACACTATAGATAAGATGTAAGCATTATTGAAACTTAATGTTAATTTAATATCGATTTAATAGATATTAAGATATGTATGTATGTGAAAACTAAAGGCGCAAATAAAAAGAAAGTGTTTTCACCCACATATATTTGAAAACATTATGAAATTTTGCATATTTAATATACCACCAAAATATCATAGGCTTAAAGCTATTTATATATTAGCTTGTAAATCTTGTGAATCGACTAGAAGTCTCTTCAAGCCTAGGTTTCTTAAAAGTAGCGATTACGTCAGATTCTACAAGACCATATAGATAAGATTAATGTAGTGTCAAATGGTTTAACTTCACGACCTACAAACGCTTTACTTGTTAGTTGTTTAGAGATTGTTCTCAAAGTGTATACTTATTATGCTAAAGTTTAGAAAACACTTTCCACTTATAGAAATATAGCGGCGTTGAGTGCCGCCATTTAACACGCAACGCCTCGAGATTCGGAGGAGAATGAGGAATAGAAGTGAGTTATTACGAACGGAGTGTCTTAACACTAGGTTACCATGTTCCCTCTGCCTACTTATGCCGGATAGTATAATGCTAAAAAAGCTTTGCGTAGGCGAGGTTTAATAGTTTAATATGTCTGTTAGTAGAATATTATTATATTTTCCGAGTATGGGAACTTGGGAACCCATACACAAATTTGTAATCAGATATTTTGACTGAACCATAACATGTTCATTAATATTTGTACTACGTACATAAAATTGGATATTTTAAATAGCTTCACACTTTGTCCCTCGTAAAGTAGAAAAGGAAAAAAATACGTCGGATTTGAGACATTCGCTATTAAAAACCGGAACTCAACGCCGTTATTTTTAAAAAAAGAAACGAGATTCAAAATCATTGAAGCAGAAATAACGACTTCTACATATTGTATAATAATAACATATCGACTATAATAATTAGGGCATTATCAGTATTACTTACAGTCTACAACCAATAGCAACGCGTGTGGGAGGAATAAATTTGACACATCCGTTGTGGTAAACTCTTTATTCAATGTTCAATAATAACTTGAACAAATGTTAACGTTTAGCGTAAATGGATATTTATAAAAATTATATAGTCTTATTAGATTTTTTAGCTTGTGGCCCTGAAAGATCTGCACATAGCAAGTTAGGCAAAGGGAACCTGGCAACCACGTTTTGAGACACTCCGTTCCTATTGAGACATTTCATACGGAATTGCGTGTTGAGTGGTCGAACTCAACGTCACGCTCGCCTCGTTACCAGAGCGAGAAAATGAAAATATTAAATATTTCATATATAATGGACGATCTTATTAGTTAGTCAAATAACTCTGCGATGTTTACATATGTAAGGACTTTTTTGTATCTAACGTATAAAGCGCAGAGATATGTGAAATAAAAAAGTTTACAATTAACATAAATTACCAATAACTGGTAGACGTACTGGACTCGTGTAATAAGACCAAATCCGAAAGTTGCATTATAAATTTATACGATTTAAAGACCAATGTTTGCAATCTTTCTTCCTCTAGAAAATTAGTAAAAATCATTATTTATTATTTTTATTTACTTGTAATATATTTAATCTTTCATACAAAAACTGCAATCCTAAAATGAAAGTATTCTCAGTATTAATAAGTAAAAAATATATATTAAAGCTGAGAGCCCTTTCATTATGTGGGTCACTTCAACGCCTTGCGCTATCTCTCACGCGCGCTATCTACTGCAATCGTTGCAACTGTTACAATAACTAACTTTCATTGCTTTCTTTCTATAGCTGAATGACCATTCTCACACTTTTTTTTATAATTGTCTGAGAACAAAAAATTACGTTTTTAAGACTATTAGTTTTTTAATTAGTATATTAGGTATTCACGTAATAGAATACGTCGTAATTTTGTCAAAAAATCGACGAAATAAACTATATTTTGCTTTGTTTTATTAATATAGCCTTGAAGGTTACGGGTCGAATCGAAAGATCTGGAAGAACCTAATTAACCCCATTCATTAGATCTATAGCAAGGTGGAAGAACCTGAATATTTGACGCGAACTCGAGCTCTGCAGTTTTCTTTCTATGTTTCCGACATAGGCGTATCTAGTGATATATTACAGATAAAACTATCCTGGGGTGGGCACGGGTCAATCATATATAAAACAATATACAAACAAGCAGCTAATAAAAAACAGTATTTCCAATAGTGATTCACTTTCAACGTCCCCCTCAAACAAATTATGGAAATTAATTTTAGTTAGCAACGTTCGTACGACACGCAATTTAAAAATAGGTAGGAGCGACAATAGCACCAATGTCTCGTACTATTAATTGGCGAACCAATTATATTCGACATGTTTTCTCTCGCATGCACGACATCACTATATGCATCAATATACTATTTTTATATTATACATTTTTATTAATTATTTTTGTTGACTTATTTTATATTTCATAGCGATATATGTTTTGATATAATGTTATTAAAGCTATTAAAAATGTGTGAAAATATAAGCCATATTTATACTAATCACTGTTCCAGTGTTGCAACAATATTAATAGGAGGCCAGTCGTAGCAAAGGGGGACAAGCGTGAGACTGTAAACAGGATATCTTCGGGGTTCAATTTCCAGTGGAAGAAATTAAATATTGAATATTTACATTTCATCACTCTGGTGTCACCAGGCAAAGAGCGCGGCGATGGCTTCCGCCACCCAACACGCAATGCCTCATGAATTCAGAGGCAAGTGAGGAGCGGAGTGTCTTAACTCTAGGCTCCCAATGCCTACTCTGCTACATACGGGCTACAACTTGAAGTTAACAAAAAATACTTTAATGTTTAAATAACTTTTTGGGTTCAAATCTCAGCATCAGGGTTATTATAATATTTAAAAAACATTTGTTTTTACACAGACAATTTTGATTAGAAAATTCAACATTTAATTGCCAGGTTTCAAAATGTCAAACTCAAAAACTTTTATGTTTTAAATTACAAAATGCTAATTCATTTTGTATATGAATTTAAAAGGGCAGAAAAAAAAATCATACCATTTACATTCATCATTCTTACTATGTTTTATTGAACCGGAGGATGTCCATGAATGAAAGTAAATCTCCAAAGAAAAAAAAAATAAAGCATTCATACAAAAGGGGGAATCAGGCTCATTTCTTTGACCTGGGACAATTCTCAATAACCATTATACAGATATGCTGCGTGGGACAGTTGCGTGATTCATTATAAGGCAATATTTAATTTTCCTTAATAAAAATGAAATGTATTACAATAAAGAAAGAAAACAAAAACAACTTCCCACATTCTGCATAGTAATAGTAGAAGGAAGGTTGTGTTAAATCACTCCATTCTCTATTTTATGCTACATTTTCAAGATATTGCATAGTGAGTGACAAAACTAATAATTAAAATATAATCATTCCCTTGAGTGGGAACAAATTCAGTTGCAGTAGACCCTTTCTCACTGTGTGTGACACAACAGCCCCATTAACCACATTTCTACAAAATGAAAACCTTCTAAAGAGTTTAATTAGGCAGTTAAAATGAAGTTTAACTACCTAATTTAAACTTATCATAATATTTCATTAATAATTCCTATTAAAATAATTGTATGTGGACATAATTATAACTAAATCTAATTTAAAAATAATACAAAAATATTAATAAGCCCAAAAAATGTATAAAATTATATATAGTAAATATAAACAGTTTGTTTTATAGTTTAGTAAATTATCTTCAGGAAAATAAAACCATCAAGCAAATAACACTGATTTATTAAGAATTGATTTATTTGGCTAACCATAACTATTTCAATAAAATACTATAAACATATGTTTTTTTACTAATTACTGACTGTTAATTATTGAATAATTTCTAATTGGAGAATATGTATTTAATATGATAATTTAACAAACCAGTTTATAGGCAGATATTACTTTTCTAATAAGTATGATCATTATTCATAACAATAACTTAGTATAGTAAAATAGAGACTCATATTCGATATTTGTAAATAAAAAAAATCAAGTAAGCGTACAAAGATAGAGCATTAAATAAAACTTTATCAATAACATTAAGTAAAATACTTTTAGATTTTGATAAAAGTCTAATTCATAAGAGTTTTCTATTATTTTTACAAAAATATATCTAAATACACATCATGACATAACAATTCAATAATAATATTTGGGTAAACCACAAAATAAGATCATTAAGCTCATTACAAATAGGATGACGATATTATGAACTCTTGAAATCACAACGCCCATTTCTTTGGTGCATTGCATATACTCATTCTAGCGCTATATTGTTAATACTGAATGACTAAATATAATTTACAACTGAACTTATCTTCACAAGATTAATAACAATGAGAAAAAAGTAATATATAGCCGGAAAATAAGCGAAATATTGATGCAAGACGTACTCACCCGATCCACCCAAGGAAGTCAACAATTACTTGATAGTTTAAACACACGTATTTTATGTATTACACGACAGTCACATATAAATAAACACTATATACTGATTTTAAGCACTAATTCTACTAATAAATAAAAGTTAATATAAAGATATTTGACTACGGCTGCCGCTTTAACCGTGCCACAAAACGAAAATGGCAGCGATGATGTTCCACACTAAAAAAAATGCTTAATTTAATCTGACAACACTATCTCTGCCCTCTCTACTGAGTTTAGAATGTCATACCGTATACACCACACAGGCTTATAATCCGATCGTACAACATTTGATTTTTAATATTTTTGTTTGTACAGAATGCCCAGTAAAAAATGTATAATTTGAATTATTTTTATTTTGTTCAAAAACATAAAACACTTCTATTACATGTATGTAAATTTTACTATTTTTATTTACCATCCATAGTAAGCTTTTAGTGCTAAAAAATACAATATTTGATAATATTTTATAATATTGACTTTTATTTATTTTTAATAATAGAAACCAATCAAGCTAATAAGTATAGAAATCATTGAGATTTTTGAAAGTTATTGTTCTTCTTCGAATTTTATAATTATTTTGGCTAAAATATATATGATAATAAAATATGCAATAAATTGTTAATATAAGTACATTAATGTCTACATATAGAATACATAATTATATTTTGTTTCTGAATATCAAATTTTTATTAATAACATTATAATACCAAATCACTAACCAGTATTAGCAAGTGGCAATCCTGAATAGATTTGGCCATGACTTTTGTATTTTGACGTTAATTTATTTTTCAGAATTCAGATGATTATCGTGACAGTTGGCTAGCAGTCTTCTAGTAGAAGCGCGGTAATAAGAGTCAATTTAAAAGTTATATTTAAAATACTTTGTTTTAAATTTGTCTACATTATTTGTTAAAATGAGTGGCGTTGTTACAGTAGTAGCCCCAGTAAATATAGCAGTGATAAAATATTGGGGCAAACGTGATGAAGAATTAATATTACCGTTAAATGATTCCGTTAGCGCTACTTTGGATACGAGCGTTATGTGCGCGCAAACTTCTGTATGTGCTCACGCAAACATCCCAGCAAACGATATATGGTTAAATGGAGTTCAAACTTCATTTAATAATCAACGATTACAAAATTGTTTAAGTGCAATCAAAGGTATAGCAAAAGAACAAAATAGTGTTGATGAAGATTTTTTGAAGTTGAATGTTCGCATTTGCTCTCAGAACAATTTTCCTACTGCTGCTGGGTTAGCTTCTTCAGCAGCCGGATACGCTTGTTTAGTTGCAGCCCTGGCGAAGCTGTATAACATTAAGAAGGATATTAGTGCAATTGCGAGGTTGGGGTCTGGAAGTGCCTGTAGAAGTGTTTATGGTGGTTTTGTAAGGTGGCATGCAGGCAGTAACAATGATGGAAGTGATTCTATAGCATCTCAAATTACTGATTCTTTGCATTGGCCCGAAATGAGGATTTTAATTCTTGTGGTTAAAGATTCAATGAAGCATACAAGCTCCTCCAAAGGAATGAAATTGTCAGTAGAAACTTCAGATTTATTAAAGCATAGAGTAAAAAATTGTGTTCCAAAGAGGGTTAAAGATATAACTGAAGCTATTGCAAATAAAGATTTTGGTAAATTTGCAGAAATAACAATGAAAGACAGTAATCAATTTCATGCAGTATGTCTAGACACATATCCACCATGTGTTTATATGACTGATGTTTCTCATCGAATAGTTGATGTTATACATAAGTATAATGAATTGTCTGGTGAGGTAAAAGTGGCTTACACTTTTGATGCAGGGCCTAATGCTTGTTTGTATTTATTAGAAAAAGATGTACCTGAATTGATATCACTTATAAAACAAATCTTTCCTTCCTCTAATGACCAATTTGTAAAGGGCTTAGATTTACCCAATACTGGAAGCAAAAGCATACTAAAAGAGTTTCCTATGCAACCATTTGAAAAAGATTTTATAAAATATTTAATATACACAAAGGTTGGGAATGGCCCAAAAATTATGGAAAATGGTCCTCATCTTATGGACAATGAAGGAAATATTTTATAATTATATTATTCTTTCTTGACATTTATATGCATGCAACAATATTGAATTTTAATTTATCAAACTATTGTTATTATTAGGAATTCAAATTAACAATACACATACTAATCTGTATATTATTTGAATTTTGATCTGCTTATAGCAGGCTGAGAACATGCTACACTCGGTGTCTGCTATTGCTATTGCAAGCATATTTTGGAATTTAAATCTTACTAATTTTTATATTTATCTTGTTGGTTGTTCATATAATTACAAATTTATGTAACTGTGGTATGGATATTTGGGTCTCCACTTTATATCAAATAAGTATCAGTATCACTTAAAATACATTTATTTTTTTATGGTATTTATTCCGTATTTTAGATTTTAATTTATTTTATTTGTAAAATGTTGTTTTAACACTTAAATAGGAATGTGGGATTTTAAAATTTATGAATATATATATATATGCATTATGAGGGATAAAGGTTGAAGGTAAAAATGGAACAACTAGGGTCCTCAAATTTAATAATTATTTAATACAAAAAAATACAAATAATGTCAATGGTCCCTTGGTAAAGTATTGAAAGGGAAAACTCACATTGTTTTTATCTCTTTTAATCTACAAAGTAGTTTTAATAGTATAGATAGGTAATTGGAAACTGTCTTTGTTAGTTTAATACAGTATACAAAGACTTAAATTTTTCACTTATGATACTTTTTTGATTTGATTGACGATTCGATGAATTACGATGGTTCAAATGTTAAGCAAAATTATTTTTTACTGTACAATTTTTTTTAATTTGATTCAAAACAAGTTTTTATATGCATATAAACAAAATTGTGTTAATAGTTAAAGTATTAACTGTCAACTTTATTTTATTGTTATTCTATGTGTACACCATCTATGGTTATTAATTTATAGTTAAGGATAAGAGGCAATAAAGATTAACAATACTTAACAAAGAATTTATTTACATAAAAACGAATATACAAAAAGATTGCAGATACACAACTGCATTCTAAGTAGTAGCTTATCTACATGGAGATCATAATAAAAACACTTAAGTAGTCAAGTCAATTCCATTTATTTTTATACTCTTTTATGTTAGGACAAAAATAAATGAAACTTTTTTCTTATTTTTCCTATCGTGCAGAGACTGAAACCTGCCAGACTCTGATAATGTTGTCCGTGTAACCAGCGAAGAGGGTTTGGCCATCAGTAGACCATGCCAAGGAAAGGCATTGAGGAGGATCAGTCTTGGTGTCCTTGATGACATCAGGTTTTAATTCTTCTACCATTTCCTTGCTTTCAAGATCCTGTTGGAAGGTTTAGTGATAAGAATCAATAAACAAAAAAATCAGGACTATATATTTAGTAATTTGAAAACCATAATTGGAGACCATTGTGGTCCTTGTCTGTTTGCAAAAATAATGGTTGTGAGTTTGATTCCTAATCTAGGGAATTGAGTTATTTCCTCTTACCACTGGTAGCAAGCTAAAACAGTGTTTAAAGTTCCCACACTTAATGTCTCGAAAATTGCATATGCATTGCATATCTAGCATATGTTCCCTTTACATACTCTGTTATATGTATACAGTGTAAAGCTTAAAATCATAATATTATGAACTTACCCAGATCCTGATCAGGGGTCCGTATGCAGCACACAGCCAGTATCTATTGGGCGAGAAGCATAGAGCTGTGATAATGTCATTGTGGTCCAAGGTGTGAAGATGCTTTCCATCATTCAAGTCCCAAAGCATAGCCTTCATGTCCTTGCCACCAGATGCACATAGGGAACCATCAGGTGAAACAGTCACAGTGTTAAGATATCCAGAGTGGCCCAAGTGGTTGATCTTCAACTTGCAGTTTGTAAGGTGCCAGACCTGTAAAAGAAATAAAATTACAATAACTAGAGTAACATGGATTATGTATAAAATGCAAAAATGTACTAATCTAAGTGTAATTTAGTTACCTTAACAGTGCGGTCCCAACCAGCAGAAACAATAATTGGGTTAGCATGGTTTGGTGAGAAACGCACACATGATACCCAGTCAGAGTGACCGTCATCTTGAATTGTGTATTTGCATTCAGCCAAAGTATTCCACAACTTGATAGTCTTGTCTCGGGAGCCAGATACAATCTGTCGGTTGTCAACTGAGAATGCTACCGAGAGTACATCCTGTTAAAAATAAAAACAAATTTATAAAAGAAATGTAAGCCTTATTATATATACTGTTTAAGTGCAAAATTCTATGTGTAAGTGATAACTAACTACATACACGAAAATGTTTTCTAAATGTTACATTTGAAGACGATGTCCTACAACTAAGTTATGTGCTTTACCTTTATCCATAAGTTTTAACAAATCTACTTACGGGAACCGAAGGCACATGATGATTGTCTCATGTCTTCTGCCTCGCAAAGGCACATACACACTAAGATAACACATTATCTTCTGCCTCGCAAAGGCGCTTAAAACTATCTTCTGCCGCGCATCGGCACTAACCCTAACGAATTATGAGTTCTATCACACCTTAGTATGATCTTCAAAACGCCTGGTGGTTTTTCCAGCTGCGAGATCCCATAGACGAAGAGTTTTGTCCCAAGATCCGGAAAGAGCGTAGTTTCCATCGCTGGACAGAACCACATCCGAGATAAAATGGGAGTGTCCATATAAACGCTTCTGTGGTATACCGTAGTTGGTTTCATCACGGGTCAACTTCCAAACAATGAGTGTTTTATCTGAAATATGAAGTTTTCTTAATATTCTACTGGCATTAATCTACAGATGTGAAGTTATATAGGAATTATCAGCCCCATATCCGCTTGCCGCTCAGGAATCGCGTGGCAAAAATAGATTTCATCATAATAAGAGTAAAATATGTAATAAAACGGTAAGTAAATTAAGTTTACTTGTATATTTAACATTTGTGTTCGTTATAAATTTTGTAATATACGCGATGAACTACGATTACAAAAGGTATGTGTTAGGTTATTTTGTCACATTTTGAAATTATGTTAAACTTACCTCGAGAAGAAGATAAAATAGTATCCGGATATTTCGGATTAGTAGCAATTTGGGTAACCCATCCGCTATGCCCGTAAAGGTTACCCCTAAGTTGTAAAGTTTCAGACATTTTTAAAACGATGAGCCTAAACCCACTATGCGTCGCACCAAGCTGGCGATAAAAGAAGGAAATGTCCGGCGCGTCACGGAATATGTGAATAATGAACGATTGAATGGAATTTTGTGGAGCATAGATAAATTTAATTCAAATTGAACGAATGCCTAAATTATAATTTTAAATATTTTGAATGAGCGCCTGTAATATATAGAACTGAACTGACTGAACAGTTAATTTTAAAAATATATAAAAACTTGCAACCAATATAGATTATTTTATATGATGCTTTACTTGTCATTGCCCTATTGCTCCTTATTAACTGATTTTGCCCGTAATAACTTATTGTTTCTGAACATAATGTCTTTTTTGAATATTGCATTTCATTTATTTATAAGTAGTAACCCTACTAACATTTGATAAATATTGTCTTATATTTTTAATTTTATATTTAATTTTATAAAGTTAAATAAATATTTAAATCAATTTATATTCTTATAACATTTACAGTTGTGTACAGAAATAAATCAAAGTTTTCGTAACATTGATATTTCTGATCAATTCGTGGGTAATGTGTTTAAATTGTCTTCCTATTAGTTGTGTATAAGCTTTCCGAGTTAGCAAACCCTATCCCCAATGTAAATCCACTTCTTTACTTGCTCAATAAAGTTCTTCAATTTACTTCCCTTCCTTTACAGATACATCAAAGCTTCCAAAAGAAAGCTTCTTAAATACAAAATTTAAAATTATATTACAATTTAAATTCCTCTCGAATCATCTGTGTTTACTGGAGAGGCTGTTGCTTTAATAGAAGCAATCCTATTCACACTCTTGCACGACTGTAAATCGACTTATTTGTATTGCCTCATTAACAAAATCGAAATACGTTTTGCTTTATGTTAAGTAAATTTATTTTTTACTTTTTAGCTTATTGTTTGTTTTTTGTTAAAAATAATTTACAACATGCATTTTCTTATTTTGTTTTTCCTCTTTCTTTTTCATACAATATCCTTCACAATTCGCTAATGTTATATTGTATATAACATTCTTCTTCTTAAAGTGCCTCTCCAACTAGTGAAGGTTGGCAGTCAACTTCGCATACTTGGTCCTGTCCCTAGCCAAATGAATTAAATCTACGGCGTTTTTAATTCCAGTCCATTCTTTGATGTTCCTTAGCCATGACTTTCTTCTACCGCCGGTTTTCCTTTTCCCAGAAGAAATGTAAAGTAAATGTAAAGAAATTTATACAGATATGTATATAACATTAGCGAAGTGGATTGTGGTCAACTGACATTTTCGGAGCGCCATAGTCAAAGAACAACATAATTCTGCTCTTTTTGTTTAAATTTTATAGAGACACCGTAATTATTAAACTATTTTTTTAAACAAATAAGCATCATAATAAGTATTGAACGTACAATAAAAAGAAAACAAAACTTAACAAAATATCGAAATAAACGAATCGAAAACCGTTGCACCTTCTATATTTTGAAAAATGTCTTAATGTAAGATATCTGTGTTGCAATATTTTAGAAATAAAGTTGCCACTTAAAAGGTAACGTTATTTATGTAAGAAATGTTTTATGGCCGATTCATCGTTTTTTATTAATAATGTAAGAAATATGATTACTGTTTACTACATATTTGATGAATGTTATGTTTTACTTAAGAATATACACGTTTAATACGTCGATATTGTTAAATTCGAAATAGTGAATGCATCAATATTAAGCATCATACTGTAGTGCTTTTATTTTCCGCTTGGGGGATACTTCATACTGTCGCTCTTTTGAACCAAATTGACGTCACGCAATTGGTACCTACGCCATTTTGTAAGTGTCTGCCATAGTCAGTATTTCTAGGCACAGTGTAAAATACAAAATTCGCATGGTTTTGTGTACATTAAATAGATAAAAATATCTTAAAACTAAGTTAACGTCTAGTGCGTTAATTCACCGACACAAATTATGGAGGACAAGGCGTCATTAAAAGAACTGGATCAATGGATAGAACAGCTAAATGAATGCAAGCAATTGACAGAAAACCAAGTGAAAACGTTATGCGATAAGGTAATAATACTTTAATTTAACTAATACTCTTTTATATTTTATCTTATATCGATTCTGTTGTGAGGCTTAAACTTTATGTATAGGTTGGTGTCCACTTATACTTATGTCGAATGATTCATGTACATACATAGGCGAGAACGAGATCGCGTATGTAGTGTGGAAATTAAGTAAAGCTTCGGTTTAATAATCATTCTTTTAAAGGATGATACAAATAGATAGCTTTGACATTTCCGATAGTGTTTGTTTGTGTCGACACACCCAGCTAGCTCAGTTTTTATTGTCAGTAATATAGCCTAATTGAATAGGATATTTATAGATGCGGCACGGAAATGATTTTAATGCTAATAATTGTTACTCCTATGTGGCCCAATACTGTCAGTATTAATAAGAACATGTCTTCACAATAATAAACACTCCATTTCACTTTTGTAAAGAAAGGCTTTGATTTAATGATATTTTAATGAGTCATTTCTATCTGTATCACAACTGATAGACTATATAAATATTATATTTTCGATAAATTTCACATTTTGTTACTGATATAAAGCATCTAAACCTCCTATTATTTCTATTATTTTTTATATTGTTCTATGATTTCTTGGCTACTAATATATAGAGGAATAAACCAGTCAGTTGTTAATCCTTATTATTGTTAACTAAACTGATATTATTAATTGCTTGTAAAATATTTTCTAGTTTATCGTTAAAGTAGGTCTATAACTTTAGGAAATTTATTCAATTTGACCAGATCTTAATTGTAAAAGAACTATTATATATACTTTTTGCTATTTGTAGCTACTAAGCTAATTACAACCAAGTAATTGTTACATTCCAATAGGAATAACATCATATATAAATGTAAACATCTGTACTATTGCTATAAGTCCTTTAACATTTTAAATGCATTTAAAGTATGGCATTTTTTTTAACTTACCTCTTCTAGCAAGGCTGTACTCTTCAACTCTTACAACCTTAAACATAATTTATTTATAAAAATTTGACACATTAGGTGCATATCATGCTAAAACAGAAAAATATAAGACAACTGTCACTCATGTTATTCACACTAGTTGCTTACTAAAAAATAATTTCATTAGGCAAATTGTAAAGCTAAAATGTTTTAATATATGATAATATAGCACTTCATACAATGAACAATAAATATAATCATACAAAGTTCAATAAAACATTTCTAGATAAACAATAACAATCAACATTTTCTTTTTACTTCATTTTGTAGAGTTTTTTTTAATAACAAAAATAATATTGAGAAGAAAAATAGATGCTGCCTGAACATTATGTTTTCTCATTTATCCTTTTATAAGGGTAAGAATTGAGTGGCTTAAAACAGGTTGTGATTGTCACTTGGTCCACAATATATCATCTTTGCTTCTCATCTGGAGATCCTACTTTTAAGTATTGATATGACTTCTAAAGGTCCAAGCCTTCCAAAACAGGTTAAACTATTGGTTTTATTGAAATAAGCAAATCTTTAATTTCAAGTATATTACATGCTAAACAACTATCTAACAACCTGTAGGACTTGAGAGATTATGATTTCCACTTAATATACACCAGAAGTGGCTATTTCTATTTCTTATGGTTCTATTCTATTAATAGTTATAGTATTATGTATAAAATAAAAATAGATTTGAATAAAAATAGACTACTGTTATGCAGCCCATTGGATATCATATTTTTGCCCTCATTCAAACAAGTCTAAATAAAAATAAAATTTTTATATTACGATAGCTTAATGTGGAGTTAAATTTCACTTATATTTTATATATTATGATGACATATGCAAATTTTGAAGGTTAAATTGCCGGTGAAGCAAATCGTATTTGTTCTGGAAAATATAATGGCTTTATACATAAATTTCTTTAATAATTGTCAATTATTTTAAGATACACTGTTACTTTTATAAGATAACAATGTTTTTGTCTTTACAAGCAATTTTCAACAAAGTGACTAGTAAATTTGTTTTGGATATGCACTATTAGCCCTTTGCATGCTATGTGTACATGCTATGTGTATGTTTAATTGAAATAATTATAATCTGAACTACAAGAAATCATACCAAAACAATTTATACCGTCTGCTATCGCGCTAACATTTTGATGAATTAAAAAAAAAAGAAGATTATTTCGCGCTCACTTTGGGCCTCGATATTCCCAATAAAAAGCGTAGCCGCGCTGTAAATACATCCTTTGAACACGCTGAAATACTCCCCGACGCCCACCCCACTCGAGCGGCCACCCCTTTAGAGTGCACTCTGCAGGTTAAGGATTAGCCTGAAAATACATATCCAGGTCATTTTTCATAGTTTTGAAACCTTATTCTACGTAAGAATAGTAATGGCAACGTTTTGAAAGTATATTTTATGACGGAAGGAAAGGTTTATTCAGTCTTTTACTTGCTATTGTAAATATGTTAGTAAATAGTGTTTGAAAAGTCGATTTGGGAGAACATGAAGAGAGTACAAATTAATTGTAATTATAACTCATTTCTATTTTTAGTCCAAATCTTTTTTCGTCATTTTATGTTTTGCTTATAATATAAGATTTGGACATATGTATAATATGGATAAAACTATACAAACCCTTTATGAAATTTATAGTGTACTAGCGGACGCGCGCATCTTCGCTTGCTTATTTAGGGGTACATGTAATAAACCAGGAAACATGTGTTCAATGAAATATTTTTAAGAGTCTAAATTTCAAATTTTATAAAAATCGGTGGCGATTTAAAGATTTTTTCCATACAAACTTTCAACCCCTTATTCACCCTTAGGGGGTGAATTCTAGAAACCCATGAAACACATGTTCAATTAAATATTTTTAAGTGTCTAAATTTCAAATTTTATAAAAATTGGTGCCGATTTAAAAAAAATCTATACAAACTTTCAACCCCTTAGGGGGAGAATTCTAGAAAACGATGAAACACGTATTCTAAACTTTTAAAAATCTAAATTTCAAATTTTATAAGAATCGGTGCCGATTTTTTTTTCCATACAATCTTTCAACCCCCTTTTCACCCCTTTAGGGTTAACATTTTGCAAAATCCTTTCTTAGTGGATGTCCAGATTACGAAAGTAAACATCTGTCCAAATTTCTCGTTTCTACGCATAGCGGTTACGGCTGTGCGTGCGTCTTACCTCAGTCAGTGAGGACAAGTCCTTTTATATATATAGACCAGTGGGCCCGTTCGCGGCTACGCCCGCTAGAACTATACGATTATTTATTAAATATATTTATGAAATTATTTTCGGTTTTCAATAGAATTTGTAAGAAAATATAAGCCTAAATACTGAAAATAAGTTAAAAAAGAATAATAAGTGGAGATTTATTATTAGAAAAATATCTGAGTAACCGAAATGAACATACAAAAGAAGTAAAAGTAACTAAACGAAATTCTGAATATTAGAAAAAGTACCCAAAGTTTGCCTAATTTTTTCTATATTAAATAATTAATAATTTTTGCGAACAATATTAAATAAAATCCTAAATGATTAAAATTACGATATTTTAAGTGTATAATTTCGGTATAGATATCCGAACTGAGTTAAATTAATTATAAGCAGCAAATAATTAAATAAAAATTAACAGTAATTCGAAAATATATAAAAATTTACAAAACCATCAAAGTCATCTGCCCGATCGCGTCGATCATACTATACCACTCGTAGGCTAGGTCATTTGGAATCAGTGAATTATAGAAATCATCTAATTTTTGTCAATGAATACAAAACTATATCCATAGTATATATCAACGCGGACTTTTTTAAACAATATTTAAGGGACAATATTTTTGTAGAATATTGTTTTTGTGTCTCATAAGGTTGAGTCGGCGCGCGCCATGTACGCGTGAAGCAAACTTATTTTGGGTGACGATTTCTTAAAACAACAAACTTTGCGAGCCGTTGCTTAGCAACCACGGTTGTTATTAACATGGCGGGATAAATTGCATGTCAAATTAATAATTATTTTAATATATTAATATATATCGACAATATTACAAATATAAGAAAAAAAAGTATCCTATGTTCATCCCGGTACCCTCATTTGTCTCTATATGAGTTTTTTATCACAATTAAATTAGCGGTTTGGGCCTGATTGCGTAAAAGACAAACAGACAGACAGAGTTACTTTCGAATTTATAATATAGGTATGGATGGATTATAATAGTCGTCAATGGAGTAATTTTGTGTAATAACTTATCAAGAAGGATGTAGCTAATTTTGTAAGAGATAACTGTGAAGTTAGATACCATTAAAATACATTTTTTTTGGCATGACATGTGGCGATCGTCTCGCAGCGGCAAGGGCTTGACTGTAACGCGACGGTTGTGGGTTCGATTCCCACGTAAGGAAGTGAAATATTTATTTACGTTTATATTTCCATTTCTTCGCTCTAGTGTCAGGGCAAAGCGCGGCGTTGAGTTCTGCCACTCAACACGCAATGCCTCCAGAATTCGGCAGGAATTGAGGAACGGAGTATCTTACCACTAGGTTCCCTCTGCCTACCCTGCTGTGTGAAGTTGATTTTACATTTCCTTTAAATATTCGGTGTTGTTTAAAATACAAATGCATATGATGTCTAATGTATATTCACAGGATTATCATAATTAAATAAGATTTTAATTAAATTAGAAAGTTTTGACCCCAATTAGTTGTTTAAACAATGATACAAAACTTATTTTATTCACAGAAAGATCTGTAAGATATAAGAGACACTTTCGATATTTAGTATTACGTAAATGATTATAAAAATATTATTTACTATTTTAATTAAATATTAGCCAATCGTTTCTTATTGTCAATTTAATGTTAACAATACTTGTTAAATAATTTACTAAATATTAACAAGTTGTTGTAGTTTGTAGTTTTCTAGTAGCAGGGATAAGAAGAAGAAAAATCTTCTAAAACATCTTTATGGAATTTAAAATTTTGCTGGAGATTTCACAAAGTTGATTAAACAGAAAAAAAACGTACTCGTTTTCGACGTATAGATAACCTTGTAAGGTTTTTTGTCATTAAAAATTCAATAATGGTTAAGACGAGACGCAAGTCTAAAGTGCATATTCATATATGTTGTGTTGTTCATATAGATAGGGAAAGTTTCATAATTTCCTTATATTTCCTCAACATGTAACTCACTAATCTCGTTCAGGGAAATACCTTACTAAGACTTCCGTAACTGGCTGGATATAAAACCCGTCGGCATCTTGATTGTGTTACGTACGATTATTGCTTATTTTCCAACAAATACTAAAGCTTCATCTGGTCTGAATAATTACCAACTATTTTCAAAGAAAAAAAAGATTTACAAAGCAACTAGCTACTAGCTTTTAAGAAAATCCTACGAACGTACTTTGGAACGTCACGTAACAAGTTCTTGTACCCAATCTCTTGAAGGAAACCAACGGCTTGTGTAAAATCTAGGAATATTATAAACCAATTCTATTTTCACGCCGTTTTAGCGAAACATAATAACGTGTCTCGTTTCTACGGTAATTATTATGTAATGTGTGAAATGGAGTAATAGTTCACTAAGACATTGTCATACGTGTTGTTCTGTGGAAAGAGGGAGTCTAGTGTTAAGGCACTCCCTTGCCCACTTTCTGCCTAATTCTGTAGGCATTGCGTGAGGAATGAAAATGAATCATTTTTCATTTCCTCGAGTGTGAATTGAACCCACAACCGTCGCGTTACGTTCACATGGCCTCGATTAGTTAACTTAGACATTATCGTTTATATATTATTTTGTAAATACACGAAGTGTTATTGAATTTCTGTGGGTGATATCAGCGGGACTGGTGGTTGTGCCGTATTCAATGCGAGACTCGTGTCCGTTTGCGATGAAATAATAAACAATTTCCTATTCCTAACATCTGGCCGCCGGATTCTCTCGTAACCGGGGGTTACGTTTAGTGCGTTTTATTTTCCAAATGCTTTCGTTTATGGACAAATGTCTTTTTATGTTTATCATACTGTATAGTATTTAGTAGTTCTTAAGCTACAACTTTATTACAACTGAGCAATGGCTGAAACTAAATAAAAAATAGCTGGAATATTAAATGAATTAGTAATATTATTTCTACAATATTACAATAAAAATATATTTATATAGTAGTTTATGTATAGTAGTCGATTATTTATACTTTTATCAGTTAACTGATTAACATAATATGAAATATGTAAATATTGGAATTTGAAGGTCACTAAGTTTTTGCAAGGTGAGAGCATCAATGTTACAGTTATAACAGCAAAACTTTCGATAATGTGTTAGATTTAAATATTAGTTTTGGACAAGAACCTTACCTTAGAGGCCAGTCGTGGCGCCTGGGCGCAAAGTATGACCGTAAACGCGACTGGTCGTGGGTTCGATCCCGCTCGTCGCTTTTTCTTCGCTCCGGTGTTTCCGCCATTCAAAACGCAGTGCCTGCATAATTCGACGGCAACAACGAGAACAACAAGAGAACGGAGTTGCTTAACTCTTAACACTAGGTTCTCTCTGCCTACCATGTTGCATAGCGTGAAGCTGATTTATTATTTTTACAAGAACCTTACGACTAAATATGTATATTGTACTCATTATGCTCAGGCTAGAACATATTGATGAATTCATGAAGCCTCGGCCTTGAATATCTATTGAAAGTAACATCTTGGTTGTTCAGTTTCGACTACATTTACATTACATTGAATTAATTCGTATATGTGCCATGTGGTCTAGTAATAATAAATTTTATGTAAAAGACAGAAGGCAGAGGGAACCTGGTGTTAAGAATTAAGACACTCCGTTCCCCATTTCCCGCCGAATTCTAGAGGCATTACATGTTGAGTGGCGGAACACAACGCCACGCTTTGCCTTAACATTGGAGCGAGGAATTGAAAATATACATTTTAATAAATATATGAATTATTTGAGTCGAGTGAGGATCGAACCCACAACCAGTCACGTTTACAGTCACTAATTTGTGCCACTTCTCGTCCACGCTACGCCATGCCTCAGTTTTTTTAATTTCATATATTTGATCAAATTGTTAAGATTAGTAGAATTTTATTTTTAATGTAATTATTTTAATTTACAGGCAAAAGAGATTCTGAGCAAAGAGTCCAACGTCCAAGAGGTGAAATGTCCAGTCACCGTGTGCGGCGATGTCCACGGCCAGTTCCACGACCTGATGGAGCTGTTCCGCATCGGCGGCCGCTCGCCCGACACCAACTATCTGTTCATGGGCGACTACGTGGACCGCGGCTACTACAGTGTGGAGACAGTCACATTGCTGGTTGCCCTTAAGGTACGGTAATTTTATTTACTTCTTGCTTATTTAAAATTGTCTTATTTTAGTTTACTTTTAGTATTAAAATAAAACGATATTAGTCTTAGGCAAATTTTGTTGGAGTTGTAATAGTTTCATAAATAGATTCTTACTACTTAGGTGAAAATGGCACATATTAAACATCCATTGTGCTACGTAACAAGTAATAGTCTTTATTATATGTCAATTGTTTAATTGTGATTCTATATTTACATTTTACTTAAGTGTCAGTCGTGGCGTAGTGGCACAAGCGTGTGACTGTAAATGCGACATGTTGTGGGTTCGATTCTCACTCAAGGAAAGAAAATATTTAACATTTTCATTTGTTCGCTCTGTTCTCGAACGAGGTCCAGTCAACACGTGTTCCCTTAGCCTATCCTGCTGGGTGCAGGATACAGTGTGTGCTTAAAATCTTGACAATTCATAAGCTCTATCTACGTATAATATAACAATGACTAATATAACATACACTGCAGGATCCTAACTGAACCCTGTGGGATCTCTATTGTATAATACTTGAGATTGTTCATTACGTTCAATGACATCACGTTGTGTAACCGACGTGCGAGGGAGTGACATGGCTTATTTGTATTCTTATATACCTATAGTATAGTTCGACTCCTATAGGGGATATCAAAAACACAAGTAAAATGCCTCTGCCTCTAAAGATTTTAATTCCTTTAATAAAAAATAGTAAAGTACTATATAAAAATTGTATAATTAAAACTGCTTCATCACCTACAAATGTAATCTTTTCCCAGAAATCGATCTGATCTAAAACGTCTTGTTTACCTTTTCATTCCAGTGGATATAATGCAGATTGTTAAATGTACTCACTGTTTTTTTTCTTATATTATGTTTTTTAATTTTCTTTTAACTGTTTTAAGATGTCTAGACGAATTACATAATTATAAGATTAGTTGATTTCTATTTATATGGATATCTGTGAATAGTATATATATTATAGATATAGCGTTATGACATGTATCTTAATGTAAAAGATAAACAAGTGTCGGTGTCACGTACACCACTACAACCGGTATTAGTTCTGTTGCACTAATTAACACGGCAACACAGCTACAGTAGGGTTGACGAGTCGTGCCGCCTTGAAGTTAAGTTTTCTGAACTCCATCCTTAAAAAATTAATCAAAATTGAGAAAAATCCAGATTAATCCCGGTTGTGGGATGCAGGGACTCAAGTATGTGACTGTAAATGCAAATGAAATATTTAATATTTTCATTTGTCCGCTCTGATGTCGAGGTAAAACGCGGCGTTAAGTTATGCCAATGAACATGCAATCCAGAATTCGTTGGAAATGGGAAACGGTGTGTCTTAATTACTAGGTTCTTTCGCTTATTCTGCTGTTTACGGGATGCAGCGTGAAACTGAAAAAAAAAAGGAAAGACCGTAAATTCAAAACTACGCAGCCAACTGTTCAGAGCGGCGACGAGTCATCGACTACTGTAAACAACAAAATATACTGAGAAGCTCATAGCAAAACACTCATTGTTACCAACATTGCTACGCGAGAGCAATATGCGGTATCTGACGGTATCTCAGAGATAGAATCGGTCGGGGATCACTGTTTGTATTACATTTATCAAATAGATTATTATCTTCAGCTTTACTTTCACTGATGATCATGTTTTTATCGTGGTTGTTTTAGAAATGATTTGTGGTGGTGATGTCGTTGTGGTACAGTCGTGACTTGTTTGTTTTACAGATGTGGGTGTGAGTTCAAATCTCTGCTAGAGATAATTTATATGCAAATTCAGCCTTTTTTTCGGTTTGGTTTAAAATAATGCAAATAATTATATTCTGCGATATAATCAGTTGAAATTTGGCTTTTTCACTTCAAGACACAGATATAATTTAATTAAGGAATTTTCCTTACCTACTGATATTTATACAAGAGCAATAAATTTTAAGTATTTTGTTCTCTAAGTACAATTTGGGTACAATTTCCGTAGATACGATTTAATCTAAATATGCCAAATTGTAGTTTATTAGGTCGCCAAATAGTATACCTTGTACGATATTGTTATCACGTTTTCTTTTAATAATATTTAAATTATTACATTACTAGCGGACGCGCGCAGCTTCGCTTGCGTATTCAAGGGTGAGTTTTAACAACCCATGAAACATGTCTTCAGTGAAGTATTTTTAAAAGTCTAAATTTCAAATTTTATAAAAATCGGTGGCGATTTAAAGATTTTTCCATACAAACTTTTAACCCCTTATTTGCACCCTTAGAGGGAGAATTTTAGAAAACGATGAAACACGTGTTCAATTAAATACTTTTAAAAATCTAAATTCCAAATTTTATAAAAATCGGTGGCGATTTAAAGATTTTTCCATACAAACTTTCAACCCCTTATTTGCACCCTTAGAGGGAGAATTTTAGAAAACGATGAAACACATGTTCAATTAAATACTTTTAAAAATCTAAATTCCAAATTTTATAAAAATCGGTGCAATTTAAAAAAAAACCATACAAACTTTGAACCCCTATTTCACCCCTTTAAGGTTAACATTTTTCAAAATCCCTTCTTAGTGGATGTCCAGATTACGAAAGTAAACATCTGTCCAAATTTCACGTTTCTACCATCAGCGGTTACGGCTGTGTGTGCGTCTTACCTCAGTCAGTGAGGACAAGTCCTTTTATATATATAGATTATTACTACACATGATTAGTTTCCGTCGAAGCATCTTTGTCCATTTATGAGCTCCTAAGCAAATAGTGGAGAGTTATTAATTTTACGTGTCTGTCTTTGGTACCGTAGCTCCTAAATGAATAAACCCATTTGAGTGCGATTTTTTTAAATCCTTTTTTATGGCGGTGGTTTTTAGCTAGCTATGTTTTAGTAGCTTAAGCTTAACAGTTCAAGCATTTTACTATAATATATATGCACTTTAATATATATTTATAATCAGTTTAATTTTAAATTTTGCTATTTTTCCAATTAATTTCTTTAAAACGAGC
>DWNA01000438.1:0-23721 GCA_018249835.1 Heliconius besckei | reverse complement strand
ACAGCGATCGTATATGGTCGGAGAAGGCTTCTCTAAAACAATCAAATGGTGGCAATAAAACACCATATGAACGAATCAAGGCGTACCGGGAACGTAAAAAGATATATACAACAAACTGTATAGGCATTATTAAAAAAATCGAAACCGTTACACAAAAAGATTCACGTATAACAAACGGCCGGGTCCATGATAAGATAAAGGTAGCACAAAGGAGTTTAAATATTATATTATTTAATTAAATGTATACTTTTGTCAACAGGGATAATGTAGTGCTCTACCGTCCCAAGCGTCTCCAAAACAAATTCGAAGATTCCTTTGTCGTGTACAACGGTGAGCCAGCTGAACTCAAGGGCTTCATTAAGGAAAACTAGTAAGTAATTTTAATAATTTATTTGTACTTCATTTCTTCATTCATTGAGGACGTCGTGGTGCATGAAAACAAGTGTGTGACTGTAATCCACTCGACTCGATTGTTATTTATTTATATTTTCATTTCGTCGCTCTCATTTCGTTGCAGGGTAAAAGCCCATCATCATCATCATCATCAAGTTCCGCAATGCGTCTAAAAAACTCAACATGCAATGCGTCTAAAAAATCGACGGAAAGTGGGGAATGGAGTGTCTTAACACTGGGTTTCCTCTGCCTACTCTGCTACGGGAAACTGATGATGATGCTACATTTTATTTTTTCACCTATATTTACTTCATTTTCATTATTTTACCTGTAGGTATTTTGTGTCTAGTTAGAGTAGCTTTTGAAGTTTAATATTTAATAAATCCATATTGTTTTCAGCCATGGTCTAGTTGGTGTGCGTCAAAAGGAGAACATCCAGGACTTCAGCAATCCCCTCGTAGTTGTCTACTTTGATGTTGACTACCAGAAGAATCCTAAGGGAACCAACTACTGGAGGAACCGTGTGCTTAAGGTAAAAACAAAAACAACTTCACAAGTTTTCCCGCAAATAACAGAGTGTATATAGACGGGAAACCTATGTTATAGAGACATTTGTTTCCCCACGCACCACCCAATTTTCTTTTTGTAAACCAAAGCGGAACAATGGAAATTACCAAAAACTTAAATTGGATTAGAGGATTGAACTCACAACCATGTCATTCACAGCCAGATACTTTGCCACAACAGCTTATTTTAGTTTTTAGGGTTCCGTATTTTTAAGGAAAAATGGAACCCTTATAAGATAACTCTGTTGTCCATCTTTCTGTCGTCTGTCGAGATCCTGTGGCCAAGACCCTTTGGTCAAGACACTTGCTTGGGGATATCGAGTTAAAATTCAAACCTTTATACCTCTTATATGTTCGGCCCCATGATTTCCTGAAAAAAAAGATTGACATAAAACATGTATTTCGACACTATAAAAGGAATTAATTAACCTAGAACTATGGAATTTTTCTGGTCTATTAAATATTCCAATATTAAAAGGCGAAAAAAAAACACTAAATTCATCAAAACAAGTCACTTATTTTATGTACATTTTCCTTAAATACTTATACTTCATACTTCATAAGTTATAGCAAAATAATGATTTCCTTACAAATATAATTATTATTCAGGTTATAATTGTTAATATACATACATAAATTAAAAATGCGCATAAATAATTAACTAAGCTATTTATTAAAAAATAAAACTGAGTAGAAAGCTATATGCATATTTTAATTGCTAAAACAGAATATGATCAGGTTGTGCATTCCATCCCCACTGTAAGGAATGACTTATTTGCCTCCAAAATTTTGAAGTGCGTAGGGAACAGAGTGTCTTAACACTAGGTTCCCTCTGCCTACCTGCTAATGTGGGCGGGCCTCAGCATAAAGCAAAAAAAAAAAAATTGTGCTGAAATAATAGCATTTTTTTATAAACTATTCAGGTTGCCAAGGAAATGTCAGAAATATCATTCGCGATCAGCGACAAGGATGACTTCATGCACGAGCTAAACGACTACGGCATCGACTTTGCCAAAGGCGACAAACCTGTTGTGGCTGGAAAGGACATTGATGGCAACAAATTTGTGATGAGCAAGGAGTTCAGGTGAATGTTATAATGTTTTCATATTTATGTTTTAAGACCATTATGGCACACTGGGTCAGCGTTTGATTGCAAGCGTGACGGTTGTGGGTTCGATCCCCACTCGATGGGATGAATTATTTTATAAGATAAACTGCGGCGTTAGTTTCAGTCAGTTTTGGAGGATCTTCAATTTTTTAATACAATTTTAATTCGTAATAATATTTTTAAAAAAATACTTTAAAATTTGAATAAAATTGTCTTTTTTTCATTAAAATAACAAATAAGTCATTTTAATCATACTACAAATATTTTGTGTGTCACTTATCTTTTTATTAATCTGTATGCAACAATTAAAAAACATTAATGTTATCACTAAACGCGCTATAAAATATAGCGGTGTCTTTACTCTTCATTAAAATTACGAAATTATTGCCAAAAAAATTAGAACTGTACAGTCACAATACTATAGTTGACGGAATCGTCATTACTCATCTAATACTAATTTGTTACAGTAATTTAGTCGCGATTTAAATTGCTTAGTAATTCTTTCATTCATCAGTTATGTGTAACTAAACTGATATCGTCATTATTAACCAGTTGGATTTACTGAAAATAAACTTTATTTGAGTTTAGTAGTAGTAGATAAGAGTGATTAAATTTTGTAGCACTTAAAAAAGTATAAACAGATTGAGTTTCATTAATTAAAAAGTGTTAACTTGCAATGTTTTAAAATGCTTATCACACTTTGTTTGTCAAAAGGTAAAGGTACCTTATAAGAATATGAACAATTTAATTTATTGCTGTAGAATACTCTAGTAAAAATATGCATTTATGATATAAGTTCATGAAATATCATTCTGTGTTTGATTTAATTTATTTCACACGATTTATTCTTAATGCGTTTTTATATGTGTAAAATAATTTTGTCTTAGGAAACTGGAGAAATAGCAGGGTAGGGTGAACATAGGAACCTAGTGTACAGACTCTTTCGTCCCATAGTTTGTGCCGAATTCTAGAGGCATTTCTTGCATTGTTGAATGGCGTTTGTATTGTCGTCAGAACGAAGAAATGAAAATATTGAATATTTAATTCCTCCGAGTGGGAATCAAACCCACAATTGTCGCGTTTGCAGTCGCTCCCTTGTGTCCCTGCACCACAGTCTCTAGTTAAATGTTAATATTTTTATAATATAAAATAATTGTACATTTGCTATCACAACCAATCACAACTTAAAATAGTACAAAATGCGCCATATTAGTTTTTATAAAAAAAACTTTGGTGTAGATTTTTTATTGCACTTTAAAAAATAAATAATATGAATACTTTAAAATAACAATTTCTTTATATCTCATTACAGCATTGAAAATCTACTCGCATTCGCCAAGGATCTAGTAGATGGCAAACTAGAACCATTCATCAAGTCTCAACCGATTCCTTCAGAGGATGGACCCGTCAAAGTAGCAGTCGGCAAAAACTTCAAGGAGCTAGTGTCCGACAGTGGGCGGGATGCTTTAATTGAGTTTTACGCACCATGGTGTGGCCATTGCCAGAAGTTGGTACCAGTTTGGGATGAATTAGCTGAAAAGGTAATTTGATAAAGAAATGAGTATAGTTTTATATACTGTAAACGCGATTGAGGTGACTCAGGAGGAATGAATTGTGTCCATTTCCCCATTATCTGTTAAGTTCCGTACCCTAACACGCCATTTCTCGAATTCGGCTGAAAAGAACAGAATGGAGTGTCTTGACACCTAGGTTTGAGGACCATCTAGCACCTAGAACACATGAATTTGAAAACTGAAAGAGATTGATTGGATGTTTAGGAATTTTTATTAAAAATAAAAAAACAATGAATTAGCTTTTACGCTGTATCCCGCACACAGCATGGTAGGCAGGGTATAAAATATATTTGTCAGACAAGTAAACACTCATCCCAACAATAATTTTAAAAACAAATGATTAAGCAATTTTTTTACAGATGAAGGATGAAGAAGTTGACATCATCAAACTAGATGCTACCGCCAATGACTGGCCTAAGTCTTCATACGATGTGTCAGGCTTCCCAACAATCTACTGGAAGCCTAAGGATAGCTCCAAGAAACCCGTTAGATACAATGTAAGTTAGAAATCATACACTTTAATAATTAATGAACTTTTAATACAGAAAGTGCAGTGTAAAATTCTAAATTTTATTCCTCCTCAAGGGAATTACTAATTTAGATTTTCCCACGCTAGATGCAACATCGAGATTCATGACTCAACACGAGTTGAGAATTGAGTACCTTGTGGCACTAGGTTATCTCTGCTGACAACCTCTTCATAGCGTGAAACTAAAAAAAAAAGTTTATTTATAAATGTGTGTGTAAACACACATTTTTATGTTCTGGTTAAGCATGATAGGTTATAATTTCAAAATTAGGAGTTTGAACTGACTCATACTAACCATGTAATATATTCTTAAATCAATCATGGGTGTTTTGTCATGCTTATACCTAATCCAAATCTACTCTAAATCATTATAAATAAATATTTTCTCAAAATTTATTTTCATATATTATGTTTTAAACAAACATTTTGTTTATATTCCATATTGGCCATGTTAATATAATTATGTTTCCTTTTACAGGGTGGACGTGCCATTGAAGACTTCATTAAATATGTATCTGAAAATGCTTCAGACAAACTCAAAGGTTACGACAGAAAGGGCAATGTAATAAGCAAAGATGAACTCTAAAGTAGTTGTGAATAAACTTTCCATGAAAGATCTGTGAGTGAATGAGTGCATGCATGTATGAAAGTAACACTCACCATACAAAATCGACTAAATTAGTAAACTATAGATTATCTATAGAATACCATTCCATCGTTTTATATGAGTGAGCCCATATTTAGGATCTATTGATGAAATTTTATTGGTTGTACTTTTTTTATGAATAATTTTATATGTCACTACACTTAATACCCAATAAGTTTCATCAATATAGCCTTTATGTATCGAAATACAGTAATTTTAATGCATTTCTTAATTATTGTCAGTGGAAATAAAAATAAATTAGGAAATATTTATACAAATGTTGTTTGGTTTTATTTTATTATACATAAATGTTTATATTTACGAGAAAACAAATTGACTCTATCTTCTATCTTAAATAAATAATAGCTTTTAAAAATATTTAATTTTTGGATTACTTTGCTGGAGCATATTTTATTACTTTATTGTATAATTAGTGTTCTATTAACATTTCTAAGTAACAATATTAAAAAGAAAAAATCTCAGTACATAATATCATGAATAGCATCTTGGCTCCAAAGATATCATCTTTTTTGTTAGTCTCACTATTTAACACTAATAAAATTTCAATATTTTGTACATACAAAATTCCATTCATAACACTGGAAAAATTACTTTATATTAATATTGCCATGTCATCAGTTATTTACTCTTAACATCGTGATAATATTTGAAGAGAAAGTAACAATTTAATTATTCAACAAGTTCTAAAATTATAACTATCTTAGTAGCTGGTTTAGTCACAATGTGACTAACCCAGCTGCTTGTAAATATCTTTTGATAAAAATCTAGAATGCATGATGCTAAAAAACATAATTCCATAATTTAATTATCCTGTATAATAGAAGCGTCTGCGCTCCTTTTATAGGAGCAGCATATAGGGAAAAATATTTAAAACCAATACCTAAGCAAAAATAATTAAGACACATCAACAGTTTAGACATAGGAATCTTTTTCTCATTTCATGATGTTTACCAGACTGTATTACGTACGTGTGACGCAGTTACGAATTGATATCAATAACGTGAACACTCACTAATAATAAATACTACTAACGGTTAAACAACTTTGCCGCCAATATCTACGACCCGATTTCGTGAATGAGACGTGTGCGGCGGTGTCGTTCTTTGGTTTCAATTGTATTAAGCTTTTATAGAGTGGTTTCATTTAAAGTAGCGATGACAAAAAGTATAGTATAGTAATAAAATCCAATTAAATTAAATTATTCCACACTTTATCCAGCAAATAGCAGAAGTGTAGGCAGAGAGAACCTAATATCACTATGTTATTTCTTGTATAACGAATGGCACTCACTGCCACATTTTGTTTTGACAGAATGGTGAAACAATATGGGGAGTGTATTGTCAAATGAGGATTAAACTTGCAATACAGTGCACTTAAACACTGTGCCACTATGCCACAATGGCCTTTAAGGTGATATAGCTTATGTAGAAGTGTGAAAATTTTATAATTTTCTATCTTGCTTAGTCAGCCTTTTGTGTAGTTGTAGTGTGTTCAGTGTTCATCATCCTACAAAAATGATTACAATATAAACAAGTTATGAAAAAAAGAGTATAAAAGATATATTTTGACATAGTTTGATGTAGTGGTCAGAGCCGGGACAGTTTCTTAGAGATGCTGGCTCTCTGTTCTAAGCTTGTGTCCCTTGGAGATGTTTAAATATTAATATTTAATTAAAAAAATAAAGATATATGACTTTCTAAATAAAATAATTTATCTAAGATAATTATATATTTTCTTCCTTCCATTTTTCTATCCACTCTACAATAGTATCTACATTGTTGTGCAATTGTTCCTCAGTGTCATTGTGAAGCTGTTGTATAATCTCAGGCTTATATGAAGACTGTGCCTCTTCTAATAATGTCTCAAATATTTCACATTGTATATTGTCTTCCAATTTTTTTCCTGTATATCCTCTGAAATTTAAAGTAATATACTTTAATTTTTATACAGATATTCATTATATATTTTACTCATGAACAACTTGTTATCAGAGTTCTGACAAAGTGCAATAAAAGCCCCAATTTATCTTCAAAAACTTTCCTTGATGATGGAATAACTTTAGTTTGTAAGTTGCAATATCTGAATACTTTCATACAAAAAAATAATAAATATTTTCATTTCCTTGCTCTGGTAATGAGGCAAAGAATGGCATTGAGTTCCACAACTCAACTTTCAAATACCTTCAGTATTTGGCAGAAAGTGGGGCACAGAAGTTTTAATGGGAATGAACTGTCTCAACACTACATTACACTACTGTGCACGAAGCAGTGTGAATCTAAAGCCATTTTTCAACACTATCCTTTATCACACATAAATTAGGATATGCAGGAAGAATTTACTGTCAAGAAAGTATTCTCTTCTTTTCGCCCTACATGACACTGTGTGTGTGGTATAACTCATTGCCCAAATTTTTTAACAAAGAGTGAATAAAATTAAATAATTTTCCTGAGTGGGCAATAAACAATTACATTTATATTATATTAAAAATCTATTTCAAACATTAATTCTTGTATGTATTGTATATGTATTGTACATAGTTTTTATTTTATACTGACCTAGCCTGAAGCCTGTCGTATAATACAGTATTATTTGCTCTTATAACAAAAACTCCATCAAACCAGCGTTCTGGGAAGAACTCACAACCATGGTAATCTACAATATTACCTCCTTTTGCCATCATTCCTTCCATAATGTCTAACAACTGCAAATATTAATTTCGGTAATACATTGTATATTGTATTATAATATACTAGATTTGTCGTCTATAAATAGTTAATTATTAAACAAGTATAACATAGTTATGTTGCCTCACGGCGTGAGAACGGTACCGGTAAACGCCTAATCAGTGTTTGGAGTATGTAACGCGAATCCTCTGTAAAATAAGTATTAAATATTAAATAAGTATTATATATTTTATTCTTTAGTAGATTAGAGCATGCACTTCTGCTCGGTCGATTCACTAGTTAAGTTAATTTTAAGTTAGTTATAAGAACATACAACTTTGTTCTTATTTTAATTAAAATAAATTTAAATTTAACTTTCTTAGTTATTTTGCAAAAGCCCACTTGCGCTCCCGTAAACTTGTCCACATACATTGTATTATTGTATGTTATACTTATTTAATAATTAACTATTTATAGACGACAAATAAAAACAACATTAATTTGTTTATACCTTATCCTCATTTAAAAAAGGACATTGGTACTCTGGATCGTATTCTTCTAGACAATTGTATTCTTCTGCAACTTTCGACACTTCCTTCCATTCAAATCTGATTCGATCTGATAATAATCGAGAAATTGATGATTTGCCGACTCCTGGTGTTCCTAAAAAGCATAACAAAACATGTGAAAAACATTATTTAAGTACAGAAAAAAAAAATATCATTCACATAATTAAGAGTAATGTTAACCTGTTATCAATATATTAGGTAAAGTTCTGATAGGACCTCTCATTTCAATATTTTATTTGTTTTATTTAGCTAAAAAAATATTAACCTAAACTTTATATTTCATTAGTAAATGTAAATGTCTGGTACTTTTGGTGTCACGTTGTCACCACGTTGTCACTGTCAGGCGGTCAGGCCGTCAAACGTCAATCTTATGGTTTTTTTTTTTAAGTTCAAGGCTTCAGACTTATGGTTTTTATTTTTTAAATTATTATATGTCGTCAAATTAAACAAACTATTTATATTTTTAAAATCTGTACCGTCCTGTAACTCAAACGAAGATTTATTAAATTAATTATATAAATTGCCTTTGTTTGTGCTCCGAAAAAGTTGTTTTTTTATTATTATTTATTAATGTTCTGATCAATATACAAATACTAATTAATTTTGTTATCATTATTTACAATTATGGTCTAAAACTATGGATATTCATCAAAATATTTGTGTATGGTTATTTAAAAATGAGGAGAGTGAGTGTATAGCAAAATTATTGTAAGGATTGTCACGTCACCTAAAGTACTTTTTAAAAGTATTATTAACAAATATTCTATGGTGTATTATGTTCAGAACTTGTAAATTTGAATATTAATCATCAAATATTATTAGGTAGAAGACTTGGTTTGGTTAAATGAGGATCAAACTCAAGATCAACTCGAAATAGAAATATCTTATATTCTTGTATTTTCAAAAATATTATAAGTAAACTCATTATTTAAACTAGTATTACTTCATTCTTCCAAACAAATTGTTTTATATTTATAGTCAAAAATAATATATATATATATATTATTGATTCCCATTTTATTTATAGTTATTAATATTTTTTTATAAATATTATCTAATCATTATTAATTTAAACTATAGATTTTATTTTTTTAATCTGTATCAGCATTTAAATACGCCGTGCACCTGTGACATAACATTGATCATGGATATGACTTTCTTATTTACTTATATTAGGCTAGATTTAAGTTACATAAATGAAAATATTTTTTGCTGTAAAGAATTATGAAAATATATAGACCTAGGGGAATAACAAAAGGTCAATTGGTCTTAGTAACAATTCTAGGTTTCTGTAGTGGTGTATATATCTGGAAACCCTTATTGGATACGCGTTACTCTAGAAAGAATAAAGAAATAACAAGTGAAGAAGATACTCCTGCAACTCAATAAAATGCGTATATTGCGGCAGTGGTTCTATTCATCTAGTCCTACAGTAAAGATGTTAATGGCTATTTCAGTAACATCACTTTTATTTGTAACCCACAAAATGTATTATACACCATTTATGAAAAAACAGAGGCATTACAAAAATGAGACATGGGCTAACATGATTATAGAACATGAAGAAACTACGGTAGAATCACAAGAAAATAGTTATCATAGTCATTAATCTATAAAAATAAATAAATTTATTATCTCTGATTACAGTTAGTTCAAATAAAAAATATCAAATCGTGAATTTGTTTCATTTATATTAATTTTATTAAATAATATTCCTTGTTGTTAGTAGTGTATATGAGTAATTTGATGTTAATAATAAATAAACAATTTAAACTTTTCCTCTGATAATAAAATACATATTGAAAATATTGATTACTAGCAGACTGGCAGCTTCACCCGGTTGAATCAAACAAATATTAAATATATTCATTAAATTACTTTCAGTTTAGGGGGTAATTTCTAATAAACCATGTTCATTTAAATATTTTTAAAAAACAGTGCCAATTAAAAGATTTTTCTATACAACTTTCAACCCCTATTTCACCCCTTCAGAGTTAAAATTTTACAAAATGTTATGAAAATGAACATCTGTCCAAATTTCACACATTTCTATCATCAGCGGTTACAGAACTTCTGCTTTTATATATACCTAACGATTATTCATACTTTGTTATTTTAAAAAAATATAATAAATATATTTCAAGAAAGCAATCTATTTTATTATTAGGAACTTGCTAACATCACCAACAAATCAAAAATCTGTTTAAACAAATAACCTTTGCATTCTGAATATTATTATTAAATATAATAATAGAATTGCATTCTGAATATTATTATTAAATATAATAGTAAACCTTTTGTTTTCAAAATATTTGTCTAAATTTCGTTTTTAAATAAACATAAATCTATTAAAATATAATACAGTAGACAGATATTTAAAATGACATTTTAATAATCAAATGTGACTTGATCAAATATATACCTTGATTAATTACTACAATTTAAGGTATGTACTGTGTATTGCTTAAATTCTTTTCTTAAGCTGCATTAACGCTGGAAACAACAATTACAAACAGGATAGAGTAAAACAAATCTTATGAATATTTTTTGTGGAATGTAATTTAAGAAAAGTAGGCGTTTAAGGAATTATATGACCAGTGACAAGAGTTCAACATGCTTAGCCACATTACCAGAGTGAAGAAATAAAAATATTTATAAATAATAATTCCCAGAATTTGAAAAGAACTCGCAAATTTACGTTTAAAGTCTAACGCTTCTACTACTGCACGACAAAGGCTTTTATTTTGAAATGAATTTACGAAATTAAATAATAAATTAAGTGTTATGCTTATTATATTGACATTTTGAATTTGCAAAGTAAAAATTGAGGTGTAATAAAACAAAATGTTATTATTATTGGAGGCTACTTTTATTCTATGAATTTACATTTTAGTTGTAGTCATAACAAAATATTTCAGATATATGTATAACCTTATAAATTATAAAATAATGTTACAGTATAAGCCTTGTAAAAAATATAGAAAAGGAATGAGTTTGTAGCCCTTTTTTCCTTCTGAACACCTTTCGGTGAATGAAGTATCGCAGTTGGATAAAGAATTGTGCTGTTAACAGCGCTAGCTACTTTTTGCCCTTGGTGGCCTTCTCAGCGGCTTTAGTGACTTTACCACCAGCACCTTCCTTGAAGTTGACAGCCTTGATGACACCCACAGCTACAGTCTGCCTCATGTCACGCACGGCGAAACGACCGAGAGGGGGGAATTCTTGGAAAGCTTCCACACACAGGGGTTTGGATGGTTGGAGATTGACGATGGCAGCATCACCAGATTTGATAGATTTAGGATTATCTTCAGTGGATTTACCAGAACGACGGTCAACTTTTTCTTTGATTTCGGCAAACTTACAGGCAATGTGAGCTGTGTGGCAATCCAACACGGGTGTGTACCCATTGGAGATTTGACCGGGGTGGTTGAGTACAATGACTTGTGCAGTGAAGTCAGCGGCACCCTTAGGTGGATTGTTCTTGGAGTCACCAGCGACGTAACCACGACGCAGTTCCTTGACGGACACGTTCTTTACGTTGAAACCTACATTGTCTCCGGGCACAGCCTCTTGGAGAGCTTCGTGGTGCATTTCAACGGACTTTACTTCAGTAGTGATGTTAGCAGGAGCAAACACAACAATGGTACCGGGTTTCAGGACACCAGTTTCAACTCTGCCTACTGGCACTGTACCAATACCACCAATTTTGTAGACGTCCTGTAGGGGAAGACGGAGAGCCTTGTCGGTGGGACGCGCTGGGGGCAAGATGGCGTCGAGAGCCTCAATGAGGCATTTACCGTCAGCCTTGCCTTCCTTGCGCTCCACTTGCCATCCCTTGAACCAGGGCATTTTGGTGGATGGCTCCAACATGTTGTCTCCGTGCCAGCCAGAAATGGGTACGAAAGCGACGGCAGCTGGGTTATAACCAATCTTCTTAATGTAGGAAGATACTTCCTTTTTGATTTCTTCGAAACGAGCCTCATTGTATGGGGGCTCAGTGGAGTCCATTTTGTTTACTCCAACAATCAGCTGCTTGACACCAAGGGTGAAGGCGAGCAGGGCATGCTCACGGGTCTGTCCATTTTTAGAGATACCGGCTTCAAACTCACCAGTACCGGCGGCGACGATGAGCACAGCGCAGTCAGCTTGGGACGTACCAGTAATCATGTTCTTGATAAAATCTCTGTGTCCAGGAGCGTCGATGATGGTGACATAGTACTTGGCGGTCTCGAACTTCCACAGAGCAATATCGATGGTGATACCACGTTCACGCTCAGCCTTCAGTTTGTCCAACACCCAGGCGTATTTGAAGGAACCTTTGCCCATTTCCTGGGCTTCCTTCTCGAACTTTTCGATGGTACGTTTGTCGATACCACCACATTTGTAAATCAAGTGACCGGTGGTGGTGGACTTGCCGGAGTCGACGTGTCCAATGACGACAATGTTAATGTGAATCTTTTCCTTGCCCATTTTTGGTTAGTCTAAAAAGAAAGAAAACACTTGTTACTTTTGTTGATTAAACTTAATAAGAAAACAAGGATTCGCAATTGTGATGCACAAACACAAGGTCATAGCCTCATGTACGGATATGCGACCGGCAATATGGCGGCCGCATGGCCGCCTCGCCCTATCTTGACACTTCACAATGGATATCCGCCATTATGGATAAAAGGAATATACTAATATAAATAATTAAAAAACTTTAATACAATCTTAAATAGTACAGAGTTAGAAAAAAAATCTACATATGTTACCCAACATATACAAAGATTAATCACAACCACGTGGTAACATGTGCCGGTCGGTAAAGTTTTATGACGCGTAAGCAAGTTCAATTTTAAAGGTGGAACTATAATTAAGAGCCGGTAACTGAAGAAACAAAAGAGATAACTTAATCTACAGTAAAATTAACATATCGTATAAGAAAATAAAATTAAACAAAGGGGATTTAAAATGTTTAAAAATTACACCATAATTACGGAAAGTAGATTAAACTTTGGAAACAAACTGAATAGAAAGTTAAATACTAACACAAAACTAAGTAATAAGGGGAAAGTACTATTCACTTAACAATTTGCACTTCACTTTAAATCTTTTGACACTCACCACGGATAGCGTGTATTATCCGAGAAAGACTCCAACAGAATGGACGAGAAATGGTTTTTCTTTCGGCTGGAAGGAAAGGGTCGTAGTCACTTCCGTCTGTTAGTGTGGCCGCGCTAAAGTTCCAATACATCTGACAAAAAAAATATAATAAAAAAGATTTTTATATAGAAGAAAAAAATCACCTTCATGTTATATCCCGCACACAGCAGAATAGTACACACAGGGAACCTAGTGTTAAGATACGCCGTTCTCCACTTTTCGCCGAATTCTGGAGGCATTATGTGTTAAATGGCGTAACTCAACACCAACATATATGTTTACACACAAAAATATATGTTTAAATAAATAGTAAAAAAAAATATATTTTTTGTGTATAATAATATTACTTTATGTATAATTCTTATATTTAAAGTTGAGGCCGTTGGTGACGCAGGAGCCTTGTGCTCCTTTAAAAGGAGCATGCGCCTTTAAAAGCTGACAATTATAGATTCGATTCCAACATGGGAAAATTACATATATTTTTTTTATTACCTTGCTTTAATAAAGGGGCAAAGCAAAGAATACGGAAAGTGGAGAACAAAAGTGCCTTAATGGTAAAGGATGTTCTATGTACGCGCACTGCAGCGTAAAACTATGTATGATTTCATTTAATGTTTATTTATAAGCTTATAACATTCATTTATAATTATAATAATAACTTCTTTCTATTTCTTTATTTTCTGAATTATGGATCCGTTGGAAACAGTGGTAGTTTTACAAGAGGCTTAGAAAAAGACTATGGTGGCAGATGGTTGGGGCGCAATTTTGTAAACCGTTTTTTTCTACCGTAAAGAAATTAAAAAGATT
This sequence comes from Heliconius besckei, assembly GCA_018249835.1. NCBI lineage: Eukaryota > Metazoa > Arthropoda > Insecta > Lepidoptera > Nymphalidae > Heliconius > Heliconius besckei. The sequence goes on along the minus strand of DWNA01000438.1, from coordinate 9,700 downwards.
TCTGTTTCGTAGTTTTCTGATATTTTAAAAATGGAAGTCAATGACAAATTTTTGCCCATTTTCACTTTTTGTTTGTTATCGTTGTTGGACTGTAACAATAATCTAGTAACTGACATTTGAAAAGGTTAGTTAAGGTTAGCATATATTTAATAGCCCTATGTTTTTAGAAATTTGTAAGTCTGACTCTGGTAAAACGCTATAAAACGGGCTATCTTATTATACACAAGGGTTAAGGGCGGTATAGAGGATATGTTTCTTGTTAAAATGTTTTGGTCTTGTTTTTGTGAAACCAAGATAAAAGTTGTAGCACCCAATTAATAAAACATAATATGAGCCTACGTGTGTAAATAAAAAGAGAAGCTACTTTCAACTAGAACTTTTTTATTTACCCTTTAATTTAAAAATAATATAATTACATGGAGTTTGACTTAAATAATAAATTAAATATTTATAAAATTTTAAAATACTATAATAATAAAAAGATTTTTAAAAGTCGCAATATTAAAAAGTCATGAAATACTTCTATATTGAAATAATAATTATGATGGTTATATTGATTTCCACAGATATTAATTATTTTTAATACTAGTAACATTAGTGTATGTTGCGTCACATCCTGTTTTCGTTCAGAAATATATATAGGAGATAATGTCACAGATTCATTTTTGAAATTTTTAAATTGTTAATTTTTTTATTTAATATATTACCTTTCATTTAAAATATTATAAGTAAAAGAGTACTGACAACATGCGTTTGTTTTTTGCAAGTTTTAAAAAAAATATCGCAGTACGTCTATTTAAATAAATATTAATCTTGCAATTTAATTTAAAATTAAATACTAGTCTTGTATTATTTTATAGTTTTGATCAATGCTTATTTATATATTTTTTTGATAAATCAAAAAGAGGCATTCCTAGTATGTACTAATATTTATAGCTGTTTTGGTAATCTTGATTTTTCTGAAGCAAAAGTAAATAGTTCCACTGTGTGGAAATAATATAATGAAGCATTTTTTGAAAACAAACTATTGTGTTAGTTATATAGCTTAAGCTAGAAGTATTCTTTCTATGGTATGATAATAAGAAAAATTATAAGGTGTCATCCATGTCACTATTTCCCTCAATATATTTTTCGTCCAGTTTTGCTGAATTAAAGTGCGGCAAGCGGTTTCGAAGGCCGTAATCCAGTTTATATATTTTGTTAAGTAGACAACAATGTTATTTCTGTGTATCTCACGTGAAGAAAATGCATGTCCAAGTACAGGTTACTTGATTTATTGAATTCAAGTTGGCAGTCCGTAACAATTAATGTAGATTTTAAACATTTCATATATTTAAAATCATTCATTTCAAACATTTCATGCTTATGCCTCTGTGGCACGACTAGCCTCAAAAAATTTGCCAACCATACCTCAAAGAAAAAACGGAACAATAACTGGTTGCCTTATGCCCACTCCACTAAACAAGGTCTACCCTCTGGCCGGAATAGCGCCTCCTAAGGTTCGACGTGAGGTGACATGTTCTGTCGAAAAAATGCGTCAGGAAAGACCCTCGGCACCCACTCTATGGCTACACCGCACCTTGTGCCCGCTTGAAAAGTCGCCACAGTTTTATTCAAGCTACCAAAGCTCTAGATTGCATTCCGAGTCGCGCTAGGGTACGGTTATGGCAGACAATCTACCCGCCACCTTCAGCCTTTGTCCCCCCCAAAGAGTACCTACCCACAGGTTACAACTTGCAGTGGCCAACATGGAAGTCGCTTAATCGTTTACGGACCCAGGTTGGCCGATGCAAAGAGCTTCTCGTGAAATGGGGGTACGAACTGAGGGATAAGGCACCCTGTGACTGTGGCGCCGATCCACAAACGATGGCACACTTACTCTCCTGCCCGAAATGTCCATTCACCTGCTCACATGACGATTTGATGGAGGCAACAGATGCCGCAGTCGATGTGGCTAAATACTGGCAAAATATGATATGAATTCTCCAATCATTGACACGAAGAAGAAGAAAAAACGGAAGCACTAAAAATTTCTGTTGCTAGCCACACAAAAAAAAAATAATACATGTTACTTTTTCAGGTACTGGAGACTCTGGTGCACAGAACACATTTACTCTGGTGTAATATTTGAAGATCTGCAACTGGCAGCACTGTTTCTGTATGTACAGCGTTTAGCGTTGACTCTTACGTCAAATTTGACGAGTAGATTTTAGAGCAGTAAAAAATAAAAATCATAATAAAAAATACTACTTAATGAAGGAAATTTATTTTCCTACTTAACTTTAATAAAAAAAATATGGTAGAATATTTAGAATGCTATAAAAATGAAATGCAATCCCAGTAGCTGTAACTAAACTAAAGTTAATATTGAATTATTCAGTATGTTTAAAAGTCGTGGTGATAGTAATATTGTTTATAAATGTACCGTACGATTGTTAGAAGATACAGAAATACTAGAATGTGAATTTCATGTAAGAATATATATTATTTTTTTTGTAGTTTCTTTAATTTTGCCATAAAAAATATAACAACACAACAAAATAAGAAAGTGTAGGGGACTTTAGGCGCAGTATTATCTATTTGGCTCGTACTGAAGATTCTAAAAATATCAAAAAATATATTATATAATTTGTTAAATATTACACTATTAATAAATTAATTATTTTATTTTGTAGCCAAGCTATAAGGGTAAATTTCTTTTGGAACATGTTTGCCAACAACTGAATCTCATTGAAACTGATTATTTCGGTCTCCGTTATGTTGATGCTGGTGGACAGAGGGTTAGTTTTTTAATATCTAGACGTTTTTATTATGTTTCCTTAATTTTTTTCATTGAAACAAATCTTTTTTTACAGCATTGGCTGCATTTAGCTAAACTAATATTAAAGCAAGTAAAAGGTATGAGGTAGTGTGCAGTAAGTTATCAATATTTAAAAAAATAATAAACACAACAATATATCTGTATAAACTTTATTTTTAGATGCCTCACCCATATTGTTTAGTTTTCGTGTAAAATTTTATCCACCAAATCCACTTTTGTTAAAAGAGGATGTGACAAGATTTCAAATATATTTACAATTGAAAAGAGACTTACTCCATGGGAGACTTTATTGTACATCCAATGAAGCTGCTATGCTTGGTGCACTTATCATACAAAGTAAGTATAATTCAGGATATGCAAATTTCTTTCATTATTTTTAAAGAGCTATGCCTCATTAAGGAAAGATTTTTTTTAAAACAGGTATTTGTAACAAATGAAATATTTTTTTTTATAACTTCACACTTTATATTGCATATAGCAGTTAGGTTAGGAATCTGTACAATCTGTTCCCTACTTTCCACCCATATTGTTGATTGGCAGATTCCTACTTCACAATTTGTCTTCTAGAGGAATATTAAATAAACCAATTCCGCTATATGGGCCATATTTGCAATCAGATGCTGTACCACAATACCACAATAGACTTGCAACTATATATTTTATTTAAATTTAAATGCATATTGTTTACAATTATTAAATAATTAATAAAATTAACAATTATTAATAAAAAAAAATATTATATAGGTTAGGTTTACTTGTGATTGTCAATTTATTCATCTTTTTTGCATGATATACTAATAGCAATCACATACTTGTATTGTTTAAGTACAAAAATATAAAAAATGCATATATAAAAGTAATTAGTAATATTTTTTATTATATTTTGTAAGTTTCACATGTTTCAATATTGTTTGCCTCGGTCTTCCCATTTTATTATTGATATGTTAAATCACAAAAATAAAAATATGTATTGATAATGATTTAAATATGATGATTTAATAACTAAAGTGTTTTCAGTATTTCACAACATTACGTATTTGTAGTTTAGGCTTAGGTTTTCTAAGTAATTGCTAAATTATTGCACAATATATTATGTTTTTCATGTCTTTTAATGGTTATTTAAAAAAAAAACTTTCAGTTGAACTTGGTGACTATGACCCGAGTATACATGTGGGTAATTATGTGACAGAAATGAGACTTCTCCTAAGACAAACTGATTCTATTGAAGCTAGGATTCAGGTATGATCATCAATTATTATATATATTTTTTTATAATTAAGATATTGGTATAGATAAGCCTAATATATAAATACATAGGTATTTTTAAAGAAAAATCATAATATGATAAAATGGTGTCTTTTTTTACAGCATATGCTTTTTTTAACTGCCTATTGCAGGGTAGACATAGTGAGCCTAGTATCAAGACACTTCATTGTCCACTTACCCACTCGAATCCAAGTTAGAGTAGATTGGAGAACTCAATCACTACCTTGTCATGCCAGACTGAAGAAACAAAAATAGGGGATTCCCCCAAAAATAGAGATAATGCGCCACTTCAGGATGGAAAATTTCCTATTCTAGTTGGATGCTTGCTCAGGTTGCAAGAAAAAATGCGTTGTCGAATCTACCATTCAACGTCTTGAAAATTTTACGTAAAACAGGAAATATAATGTCTTAACATTACATTTTTTGCAAAAAAAGCTTTAAGATAAAAAAAAAATATGTTAATATTAATACAATATCTATTTATAACCTTGAATCAGCCTGTGACATGCATGATGGCAATGATTTTATTGATATGTTTTAAACTTGTGATGCATATTGATTCATTGATCACAGATTGGTCTTGACCTTGAGTAATTTAAATTATAATATATTTAGTATAATTTAAATTACTCAAGGTCATTTTAAACTATTCTGGGTTCCTTTTTTTAAGTAGATAAGAAGGTAAGACTTAGAGGTCTTTGAAATTCACTTCATAATATATTTTTTAAACATAATAATTTTATTAATCATGACAATTAAAAAACAACAGCAATTACTAGATATTTAAAGTTTAAAATATAATTTTTAAGGAGTTACACAGAGAGCCAATAGAAGGTACACCAGGTGCTGGCGGTGTTAAAGGCATGTCTACACAGGAGGCTGAACGAACTTTCTTGAAGATAGCCTGCCAGCTCGATACATATGGTGTTGATCCACATCCTGTTAAAGTAAGTTAATACAAAATATACTACACAATACCTGTGCATATGTATTTATTTTTTTATGTAATAGACATGGGGAAAGAAAATGGGAATCAATTACTTTCTTTACAATTATTATAACAATACAAAGTATGGCCGAACAGAAACAGTGTGTCCTAACATGAAGTTTTCCCTATCTGCACATGTGGGATACAGTGCGAAAGGAAAATTGATGTAAAGAAAGCAATACAAAAAAAATGACTTAATGTCTAGGTGCTTGTGGAGGGCCATTAAGTTCTACAATAGGTTTTTGTTCCTAAGTGTCTTAACGAGACCACTCCTCCCTTTAGTTTGTGTCACTATCTACAAACAATGCCCACTTGGAACGATTATTTAGGTCAGAAAGTGCTTTGTTTTTTTTGAATGAATAGTGAATATTTATTTTAAAAGGATATTTAGTGGATATTAGTATTTAATTGTATTTTTTTATTTCTTTTTTATTATTGTATAATATTTTTTGTATGATATTATATTTTAAATATATATGTTTATCTGTAGTGGTATTTTTGAAATCAATAAAAGATAACTGGTTTCAAAATGCAAAAAAAAAGACTTGACGCTGATAAGCATTTTCATTCATGCTGTATCTCACACACAGCAGGGTAGGCAGAGGGAACCTAGCGATAAGGCACTCCGTTCTTGGTCTTGTAAAACAACAAAGTGCCACCTCTTAGCTTGTATTGTCCCTAAATGAGCGAAAAGCTGAGAACGACAGAAGGAAAGATTACGAGAATCTTCGACCTTCCATATATTTTTTTATTTATTTTTTATGTATTTTTAGGATCACAGAGGAAACCAGTTATATTTAGGTATAAATCATAGCGGCATACTGACATTCCAAGGGTCTCGTAAAACTCATCACTTCAAGTGGTCTGAAGTGCACAAGATAAATTTTGAGGGCCGAATGTTTATAGTGCATTTGAATTATCCTGAAGTAAGTATCTTTTACATATCGTCAAAAAAAGGTAAATAATTACGTCAACGTATGTCTCCTGCAATATTTCACCAAATGAAATGAGAAATCTTACAAGTTTCATAGTTATTTTGTTTTGACTTGACGGCTATTTTGTTTGGTACTATAATTATTGCTTACACATATGACAACACTTTGTAGCTGTGTGTAATAACTTATCTCGAATTTTTTTAAGATGTTATTTACTTTTTAAATAAATTTAAGAAATATTATTGATATATTTCTAAATATTGAAGGAATAAACAATACTTTTTGACAATTATTCAATGTAAAGACGAAGTGGCTGCTTAAATAAAAGAATATTATGCTATTGAGCTTGTTAATAATAATAATTAAAATCTAAAGCTAACTAATAACAAAAAGTTTTTTATTGTGTCATACTTCCATAATTGCTCTTAATATAAAGTACTTCTAATAAAAAATAAGTATTTTATGTTTACGTTATTTTTATTTCTAGAAAAAACACACAGTAGGATTTAAATGTCCGAGCGGTGCCGCGTGTCGTCACGTGTGGTGCTGTGCTATAGAACAAATGTTATTTTTTACGTAAGTACAAGCAATTATATTTGTGTTTTGTATGTTTTTCTTTTTGTAAAAGTAAAATATCTAATATAACCTATTTCATAAATGTTTCAGCTAGGTTAATTATGAATATGAGCATTAGAAAAATCACTTTTTAATGTCCTACATTACAAAAAAAATTACTTTTTATTACATTGCTTAGTTTAGACTATGTTACTACTCCAGGTTACCGTCATCATCAGACGCATGTGTATACTCCGGTGGAGGTCTATTTTCGTGGGGCACTAAGTTTAAGTATGTGGGGAGGACGGAGAGAGAGATCCTGGAGCGGGACGGTCTGCTCTCCCCGCGGGACTCACAAGACGAGGGCTCTGGCAAGAGGAAAGCATCTAGCGTACCGGCAACGCCCTCCACGCCCATGACTGGGGATTTTGGTAGGGATTTGTCAGATTTTTATGGTTTTGGTTGGTTATTTTTCGTTTTTTTTTGGCTTCACGCTGGCAAAGGAAAAATCTAGTGTTAGGATACTTTTTGCTACACAGATACTGTCCAATTAGTCGTTACCAAAATAAAGATATGAAAATATTTATCAAATCCCCGAGTAGGAATTGTACCTTCTACCGTCACACACGTGTACCCCTGACGCCACGACGTTTATATGATATTAAAAAGCAAAGAAAATAATAACAAGTTAACTGTATAAAAATATTTGCCTATATGGCTATCCATATCTACAACGCGGTCTGGATACAAGATGATAATATTGCTTTTATTAAGTTCGTAAAATATGTGACGCGTCTACGAGTACAAGAGGCGTAGGCGGGTATAAACCAGTTTAGGCCTCTGACGTCACGCGTTGCCAATATGCCCGCAGGCTACAGCAGCCTGCCGCGCTCCACGCACAGCGCGCCGCTGGAGGAGAGCGGCGACGACGCGTGCGGCGGCGGCTGCCTGCTGGCCGGGCCCGCCGTCGACATCGCGCTGTGCTGCGATCACCGCGACCACCGCGACGACGGCAAGCCGCCGGGTGAGTGCCTCTCACCACGACCAGCGCGACAGCGACTTCTACGCCTGCTGTTGATTCTTTGGCGAATCTTTTGAGTGTTACGCGTTTTAGTCAGTACGTAGGACGTGTTTCACGAGCACACAGGGTAATCTTTGGTATCATTTTACTATACATATACCCCATATCGTCGATCAGTACACAACACTTGGGAGCACATGTCCACTCTTACCAAAGGTTCGTTACGTACTGAGTTACTGTCTACTGACAATGACGCGCGTTGTACCCTCGCTTATTGCGCACGCGTTGGTAAATAATATATTCTTATCTTATGAAAGAAACAAACATAATGTGAGAGGTTTTTTCTTAAAAATGAGTTCCTTGAGAGAGATGAGAAATTCCTTCTCATTATTTATGCGGCGTATGATCTGTAGAGAGTTGTTCTCGCTCTGATCAAAAAATTATGCGCGACATTAAGTTTTGTCATTCAACACTTAAGAGAAAAGTGGGTAACAAAGTGTCTTAAAACTAGATTCCCTTTGCCCACCATTCTGTATGCAAGTAAACCTAAAAAAAATCTCAATCACAACCATGTTGGCAGTTCATGTATAATTAATAAATATATCATTTAAATAATATTAATTTTAATTTCAGCTGCCTGCCCAGAATATAGCGCACGAGACCCGTACGAACATTCCTCAACGGAATCAGCCGCGACGCACGTTACATACGTTTCACAGGCCTCCCACACAGAGGACTGGCGACCAGCCCTCCAACCTCCCCCGCGCCCTTTCAGCTTATTCCGCGCCTTTATACCCTCCTTCCTATTTGTATGGCTCTCCCTAGCCATTGCTGCTCTCCTGGTGTTCGAGACCGACTGGACCCTCCTGCGACCTCTCAAGAGGAAACCGGAGCTAGTGTCACTCAGACATCATTACTATGCACCACTTAAAGAGTATTTGAAGAAGAAAGTGATTGAGCTTTTTTGATAGAATGGTGGTCATTTGATTGATCAATGATTTTGTTTTACTCTCCCTAGCCATTGTTGCTCTTCTGGTATTTGAGACCCTCCAATTTTTTTCTTTTTTATTTATTTTATTCTCATACATACGATCGACTAGACTTTGGCCGCTCTGATATAAGACCTTTTGAAATAAGTGTATTGTTCACTCCTGAAGAAAATAATCAAAAACAACTTCAGGGCGTCCACGACTCGTCGACCGTACTGTATATAATATAAAAGGCCATTTAATTTCTTATAATTTGACAGTTAGGCCTATTGTTGTAAGAAGTTGTTGAATCTCATTTTAGATGAGTTTTAGCGTTAGGTATGTTAGACGGCGTCAATTCTGCGGTGTCAAAAATTTTGGACACGTTTTTGAAATCTCCAATTTTGCATTTAAATGTAGCATTTAAATTGTATTTTTTATTTATATTTAAGCGTCACTTTTAATGCATTATCTTTTTCGCTCTTGCGCACACGCTCTTGTGATATTTTATGTGTACCTGAATATTTTTTTTATATTAATCTGTGGTTATTAAATCTTAATATCAAGTGAACTTTATTTCTCAATTTTTATTAGCTATTACTTATAGCGAAAGGGTTTTTTATTTTTATACTTAATTGCTTATTAATATATTATCTATTTCTATTATTCAATATTGTTTTAAAAAATTCATAATGTACTTATTTTAATTTGTTTATGACGTTAAATCTTTCATATTTTTTTATGATTTACGTTAATATTACAATTTATCAATATTAATTGAAACCTCTACTTAGTGTATAAGTATTTTTTGTAAGTTTTAACAAATTTAGCACTTGTCCTATTGAGTATTAGTGTAACAGTGTTATAAACTTGTTTCATTAATATTATATGCTATAGACAGTGGCGGATTTACATAAAGGCTGTTAGTTTTTCATATAAATATGTGATTCTTACTTACTGTCATCCCTTACAATAGATGTATTCTATATATCTATTGTAAGGAATGACAGTAAGCAAGGATCTCTGAAATTATGTATTTTATTAATGACACCCTATTAATAGTAGCAAGTTTTAAAAACAAGCTTTGGATGGTCACGTTCACTGTAAATTTCATGAAGATATATTAATAGATTAAGGGTTGTAACG
>DWNA01000437.1:0-23757 GCA_018249835.1 Heliconius besckei | reverse complement strand
TGAAATAAAATGCCAAGTGTACTATATAGATGAATTAGAATGACGCTAGAGTAGACGCATAAACTAAATAAGTACAAAAAGTTTTAAAATTATGCATATTGTAAACTTATGAACAATGTAATTATGCAGGTGTCTCGTCCGACGGTTCTTTCTTTAAAATCAATATTTAATGTACTTTCAGTTAATTTCTTTCACAAATATAAACTAGTATTTGGGAATTAGTGACTTATATAAATCATTATCTGTGAAGGTCACCATTGTTTCTTCGTTCGACGTACACCTGTGTAAGTAAATAATAATATATGTTATGATATAAAAAAAAATATGTTTGCAACAATTGATCAAAATCCTATTCGTATTTTGTATTAGAATTTGAATTAACGTTAATATTGTATTTTTTTTTAAATTTGTAAGAATAGTAACACACTTATATTTCCTTATATGTTAAGTAATGATTGATGTATAAGTTAATCTAATAGTTTTATGTTTTAGAATTTCTTCCACCAGTTATTGACTTGCATGCTAATATAAAGTAGTATTAAGTTTGTTATTGATCTCTTGTTTTAAATTATGGGTGTCTTGTAATATAATGTAATATAGGAGATTTTTATTAAAACATGCTTTTTTAGGATTTCAGTTTAAATATTAGTCATTTTAAGCATAGGCGGCTAATGCAAATGTGATACCAGAAGTCATAGTAGTATGTTTTTAGAATTTGTTGTAATCAATCAATAGAGATTAAGTAAGTTAACATTTTTTTATTATAACAATACGAGACATTATTTAAAGATAAATAAAAATATCCCTTCCATTATATCATAATATTGTTCAAATGTTTTGTAACTTGTTTATGTTTTTTCAAAAGTTCTGAATATTTTTGTTTTTCTCTCGATCTAATTCTTCTTGTAGCTGTTCATTGTTTTGTTAACTCGCTGTTGGTATTTTGCCTATTAGTTGCAATCGAAGTTCATTTACTATCTTGTTTAATCTAACATTCTCAGCAACTTTAGTATCTTGGTTAATTACAGGTTTGTTACGTATACGCCTAGCTCGATCCGCGTACCGTAGTGTTGAGTCCGTTTCGTCCAGATTGTAGTCAGCTGGACTTACGCATGCCACCATGAGAGTTAAGGAATTGCCTCCTAAACTGTCTCGTAATAAACTAGTTAGTTCATCACCTTTGTGGACATCTTCTCTTATTTCAATAATGCTATGATTTCTTTGCTTACCAGATAACAGATCATAACACTGCTCCTGATATGGTTCCATAAATTAAACACTAACTTTAAATATAAATTTATCCTTATTCAGTTCAATGAAGTCAAATATGTTGGCAACAGGCTTTATTACAGCCAGTATTTACACCTAATTTAGTTCTAAAAACATACTACTATGACTTCTGGTATCACATTTGCATTAGCTGCCTATGCTATATAATAATGATATATTTTCTTTGTTTACCAGATAACAAGTCAGTGAAGTGAAGTCAATGACGTCAAATATGGCGGCTACAGCTAATTTAGTTGAACTGCATGAGGATAAGTTTATATTTAAAGTAAGTGTTTTCAAAATTCAAAATATTCTTTATTCAAATAAACTATCAAAGCACTTTTGAATCGTCGAATGTACATGTCAACAAAAAGCTACCACCGGTTTAATTTATGGAACTGTATCAGGAGCAGTATTATGACTTGTTATCTAGTAAATAAAGAACTCATAGCATTATTGAAATTAGAGAAGATGTCAACAAAGGTGATGAACTCACTAGATTGTTACAAGACAGCTTAGGAGGTAATTCCTTAACCCTCATGGTGGCATGCGTGAGTCCAGCAGACTACAATCTGGACGAAACGGACTCAACACTACGGTACGTGGATCGAGCTAGGCGTATACGTAACAAGCCCATAATTAACCAAGATGCTAAAGCTGCTGAGAATGTGAGATTAAACAACTTAGTAAATGAACTTCAATTGCAACTAATAGGCAAAATACCAACAGTGAGTTAACAAAACAATGAACAGCTACATGAAGAATTAGATCGAGAGAAAAACCAAAATATTCAGAAGTTTTGCAATATGTCGGCTACAGCTTGTGGTATTACACCTACTTTAGTGAAGTCCCCATCAGATCCTGAGTAGTCTGTCTCCATTGTGTATGTTTTTCCAGAGCCAGTCTAGCCATATGCTAATATTGTCACATTATATCCTTGGAAAAGTTTCCCAATTAATCCTTTTACTGCAGTATCATAAAACTCATGTTGAGTAATATGTTGAGAAAAAACATAGTTGTAAGTAAATGCCAAATATTTTATTTGCACTTGGGATTCTCCGGACACTACGTCTATACATTCATCGCAGCCTCTTTCAGTTTCAGTTCTCATTAAAGGCCTTAATCTAAGGACGACTTGCATCGTGTCAATTATATTTTTATTGGTTTCCCCTTCCATCATTTTGGAAAATTTTGTAAATTTTTAGTTAAATTTAAGCCTTAATGTTAGTGGTTTAATATTTTTCACGTCCTAGTCATGACCGAGTTACGCATCGCTAGTATAAATGAGCCGTCAGCCGAGTTTTAGTTATTAATTAATAATTGGATCGATCACTCTTTGATCATATATTCAATCGTGAAGTTAGATTTAATTAATTATAAGATTATTTGTAAACGTTTTTTTTTTGTCAAATGTGTTTTGTAATTATATTTTGTTTAATAAAAAAATATAACCATATACCGAATCTTCAACATTTTCTACTTTTTTTGATGATGCTCCTTTTCATTAGGTATAGGCTTCAATTATATATTTTTTGTCATTTTGTTATATTTTAAATATATTTTTTTATAACATTTAGTATGAATGTTAAAAAAATTGTAAGATTACAGTGAATGAGATAAATAAAGAAATGTTTTGTTACATATTAATTTGTTTTTTTACCGTATTAAAAAAAAGACGTTCTCAATTCGTCAGAATCTTTTTACCCTGTAATATGAATACTACATATATATAAAAAAAATTTAGCAGTAGAACTATTTACTTATTGACGTGATAATGTTTTAAAAATCAATGCACGTACGGAAAAGATTAACTCACTGTCAAGCGTGCAAGGGACAGAGCGGCACGATCGGCCATGTCACTTGTAATAATCTGTATATTATGTAATTTAAATAACGAGTGCGAATATTGTTTTATATAATAATAATGTTCATTTATCGAAAAAAAAGTTATTTGCAATTACCTCCTTACCCTCTTGCACTATACAAAATAATGATAATTCAGTGATTCCACTGATTACTATTCAATTCATAAAGTATTAGTACGCAACTTTTAATTAATATCAATGTTTTATTATGATGTTATCACGTAAAATTATCGTCCGTAAACCGATTTTACATGTAACCAGTTTATTAAAAATAATTAAAAAATAGGAGGCTAACGTGGGGCCAGTGCCACAAGCGTGTTACTAATCGTGACGGTTGTTGGTTCGAATTATTATTTATTAATATTTTCATTACTTCGCTCTGGTAACAAGCTAAAGCGCGGCGTTGAGTTCTGCCACTCAACACGCAATGCCCCGAAAATTCAACGGAAAGTGGGGTCAACGTAATCGAAAGATACGATCATTTATTCACCGTTTTTGAGGCATTTTGTATGAAATTAGCTGCGAAATCATAACCTATGGGGTACTTCCCGTGGTCTTATAGTTATGAAATTTGGCACGTAGTGAGAACTTACAACACAAATAAAAGGAAAAAATCCGAAAAGTGAAAGTTTTATCGGTAGGTATTTCATAGAAAAAAATCATATTTGTAGTTCATTTCATATCAAATAATGCAAACTTAAGTTCGTAAGCTTATAAAAGTTGGACTTCCCGTTGTCCTACAATCCTGAAATAAATACGGAAGCGTCGGTGGGCGAGTCTGACTCGCACTTAACTGGTGTTTATTTTTCAGTTTCACGCTGAATCCCTTATATAGCAGAGTAGGCCGAGGGAACCTAATATTAAGACACTCTGTTTCACATTATCATTTCACATCCGTACTCCATTTTCCGCCGAATTCTTGAGGCATTGCTTGTTGGGGGACGGAACTCAACGCCGTGCTTCGCCTGGTTACCAGAGCAAGGAAATGAAAATATCAATTATTTCATTGGCTGTTTCGATAGCTTCAGTAACATATTGTTCGGTTTTTTGTTTAATTTTAAAAAAATATTTTGAACTTTATTACATTTATTAAAACAGAATTTGATATATTTGAATTGTGCAGCAGTGAGTCTAGATTGAATATTTCTAATTCCCGTTCACCGACTCCGTGGCGCAACGGTAGCGCGTCTGACTCCAGATCAGAAGGTTGCGTGTTCAAATCACGTCGGGGTCAATATGGATCATACATTTTTTGAAAAATATAATTCTATTTTGGTTAAAATATTTAATAGATTTTTAATTTATTTTCATTATTTATAACTAGAATTTTATTTCGTCTTAATAATTTGTTTATAAAGTTTTCATTACTAACCTTTTTATAATACTATAAATTTTTTTAAAGAAATATTTACATATATGAAATATGTTGTATGTATATCTTTATGTATATATATGGAACTGGTCCATGACCAACAGTTAGCAATTGACTGTTATATGGCGATTAAATAAACAATTATAGATTTTTATCGTATGATATGAGTGAGTATAAGTGTGGGATAGTAATATCTAATAAAAACAGGTAAACATCATTAAAGGCTTTAATTTTAATTTTCTTTGTACAACCTCCTATTGTTACTATTCTATACTAGATCATAAAAATCACACAAAAGATAAAATTTAGTATTTAATTGCACAAACAAATTACGTATATACATTAAATGAGTTACAAACAAACTATATAATTAACATTAGGTACCTAATACACAATTATATAAGAAAAATGGTATAACCTATAAACGATTATTAAGAAAATAGACATTTATATAATATTATATATAAAAATATAAGTTACAAAATAAAAACATATTAGCTCGCAATTATTTCAAAAAATAATTCATTGTCGTGGTGACAGTTGCTTTGACAACGTATGCAATAATTTTACAAAGTCAGTCAAACAAGAAAACTGCATTTTATATGAATAAGGCGAATAAGAAATTATTTACATCCTTTTCTTTAATATAATTACACTTTAGAAAACACAGCATATTCAATAAAAAAGAACTGGTCCCAAGCGACTCAGCTTATTAGAAGCATATTATGTATTTTAAACGAATTAATAGCGTACATTAAGTACGCGAGGAAACTAATAATTGTTGGTGTTATCTTGATATACTTATTATAAAAAAAATTGCTTCCAGGATTCGGGAGAAAATGGAACGGAGTGTCCTAACACTAGGTTCCCTCTGCCTACCCTGCTGTGTGCGGGATACAGCGTGAAGCTGATATAATATTTGCATCAACTATAAGAATAATGCCACTTCAATCCATCTTTAACTATAGATTATTGTAGTGTTTAAAACATCAGTTTCTAAAGTGTATATTCGTATATGAAAACAAACGCTATTAACACGGCTAAAATTATTTTACTTAAAATGAGTATAAATTGCGAAAACTAAATCTTATTGTTAGAAGCATTACTAAAAACGTATTGTTTAACAAAAAACACAAATTTATATAAATGATGTAATATATATAGTAGAGGAAATTCATCAAATTACGTTACAATTAAGTTTTACATAAACTCGTATTTATAAAGACATTTTAAGCAAATAAAATACTGGTAACTTATTATTATTACCTACATTTGTTTATTATATTGACAATTTTCAAAATGTTATTCACAAACTAACGCAATACAGTTATTACAAACATATAACAATGATGAGACTAGTCGCGCCTCTCACACGACAAGAGACCCGGGTTCGAGTCTCGTTACTAATCGTTGGAAATATTTCTACATAATATAAAATTCTTTACTCTTCCAAATAAAAAAAAACAAGGTAGCAAAACCTTATATTCACTTTAATAATTTTAGTAAAAATATAAATTTTATGTGTTAATTAATAAAAAATCTATGAATGGAATTTGAACTGCCAACTATTATGAGTTCAGTCCAACACTTTTTATTAAAATTTAAAAATACTAATTTTTGTTAGAAGAATGCAGGTAATTAAAACGGCTTCCAGTATTGAAAATTAACTTTAGTTACAAATAAAAATACAAATAACATTACGATGTGCTATTATGAAAAATATATATTAAAAAATAAGTTACAGAAATCAATTTTAGCTATAAACACAAAATATATGTTGTCTCTAAGTAAAAATATTTCACAAAAAGGCCAATAGCCGAAGGAACTGGTGATAAGACACTCCACTCTCCATTTTTCAACACATTGCTTTTTATAGTGGCGGAACCTAACGCCGTGTCTCATCAGTATTAATAAATATATAACTTTAGTCCACATTTAACTGCTTTAAAAAGTTATTGTATGTTATATTATAATAATACAAATCTAATCAGAATTGATCAAAATATATACAGTATGAGAACTGAAGTATGTTTAAAAAGTAATTTTGAAACAAATTACAAATTTATTATAATTTTCATAATTGTGCGTACTTTAATAGAATAATGAGTTAGGTCGATGAAAAGTGAAATACAAATAACATTTAATATTCAAACTTCATACAACCCTGAAACCGTAACTAGTTTTACGATTATAGAATAATCGATATAAAAAACATCGATTAAATCGATTTGTAAACGATTTTAAATTGACAAAATAAACAAGCCATAGTCATAGATTAGTCACGAATTCACGATTAAATACGTAAATAATATATTTATAGTATAAACTCTATATATCGATAAAATTAAAGTATGTACTGCACTTTTAAACGTAATAGGGAGTTGGGTATTAAATTGAGTGAGAACGTAAAATGGATATTATCATTATTAATCAAGTATACATTTAAAGAAAATACAAATTGTAAATTAAATAAAATAGTGCATATATAGAGTTGATTTTGACGATACTGTGAGTGATACTATGCTGATTTCGAGGGTTTATAGACTTCCTCCTTAGATTGAGTGACGATGTATAGAGCTTACGCTGTAATTATATGGTTATATCGATAATTAAAGACGAATTACAATTTCCTAAGCACAGCCTTCAAACCGGCGGCCCCAAAATATCTATGAGACAAACTTTAATATCGTTTTATCTAAAAATTTTACATATTATTTGTTACATTTATTATCTGTGCAACATTTACCGAATAGTAGACGTTAAATTTAATAAAGCTGCTTACACATGCATTTATTTGGTGAAAGTAACATGTCATTAATAATTAATTTTATAAACGTCATCAATCTATCTTCCGTCTCGCTCTAACACCTTTTGAAAAAACAAGATGGCAAATAACCCACGATTTAACGTAATATGTAAAAGCGAGATGGAAGCTGATATTATCTACCTTTCTCTTTCTTTCTTAAGAAACATCGTTTTTTTAGACATATTTACTAAAAATAATAATTAATACTATAACGATCTATATACTATCTTCGACAGTACCGGCGCGGCCGGTATTGTCAGTCGGCCAGTTCCATCGACGAGGATCATCGCACATTATTAATATATTAATTATTATTATTATACAGTGTTATATTATTAAAATTTATTACTTTGCAATTTAAAGTGAAAATAAGAAGGATATTTCATATTCAACATTAACATTATAACATTAAAGTTAAAGCGTGCGATAATCCTTTTAAACTTTTAACTTCATATTAAAGAAGAGATCGCCTGCTATAATCATATCGTATCCAATTTACATTCAAAACAAACTCAGGTTAGCCCAAACAAAAATACAAACAAACATACATACATACAAAATATATACGCAATTTACAATCATCCAATATTAGTGAAATAACAGACAAAACATTAAGTATATTATATAATCTTTACTCTACAATTTTAATATTTTCACATGTTGACCATGCGTCACGACATATCTCAAATTTTATATTGTTTCTGTATTGTATCACATGTTTTCCCATGTCGTGCACATTATCCTACATGGTATCCTGAGGATAGCACATGCTGTTAAAAATTAACGATCAAGTTTCTACATGCTTCTTTGCACATGTGCATATTTTCACATGTTCTGCCATGCAGTAGTGACTAGCATGTTCGTGTCGAGGCCTCGTGCTATTTTCTCGTGTATTCCATGACTCAGCCATAGCATTCGTAACTGTTCGTATTGCGATGGGCAAAGGTGGAGCGGATTTCCTCTACGGAGACCCTGGAGTATGCAATAGAAAAATATATTTTTTTTACGGAAAAGACAACTAACGAGCGTTTGGGTCAGCTGATGATAAGTGATCACTGCCTCCCACGACCCCGTGCTACATCATAGGAGCTACAAGTGCGTTGCCAGCCGGACAAATTAATATGTAAAGGTAAATTTTACAATGATGGTATGTATTTAAAAACCTAGTGTTAAGACACTTTCGTGTTGAGTGGCGAGACTCTGGCGTCTTATCGGAGAGAACAATTTGTAGGAATCCAACACACAACCGTCAAGTTTACAGTCAAGAGGTTCCGCTATGTCATGATAACCTCAATTTCATTTTAATTTAATAATTATTTTACTATTACTTTTTATTTTCGCGCATTATTTATATTGCGCGGCAGAACTCCCCATTCAATACCTCATTTTATTTTAAAAATTACTAGATCGATTTCTATTAAACTTTGACATACAAAACAATAATTTTTCTCACCTGATCTGTCTCCCCGTATGAGTCTAAATAAGGTGCAGGCTGCATCGTCCCCCTCGCTGGTGCTGCTAACAGCAACAGTTCACATTCCCGCACACGCAAGAAAGCACCCGCGCCGGCGCCGCAGTGTAGTGCGTGGGCTACCACTGCGCCTACAACTTCTGTGCCTGAGCGGGAATTGGCCTGGAATTTAAATAAGCATGTATATAATTTATATATTTGATTTAATAATTTCTTTTGTTTCGCGGTGTATCCCACATATAGCTAAATAGAACGAGAGAATTTTGTTCCAAGACACTTTGTTGTCTACTTTCGCACGTTTTCGAGACACGACGATGCCATACTATGTCATGCCAGAGCATGTCATTACGGCATTATTCATTGTTGTAATTTATTGGATTTTGATGTTGATATGCCAATAGGCTTATTGTTTTAGTTTAAAGGACATGCACAAATGCATATGTCCCATATATGTACACACTATGTATATGTGACCATACTATGGCTGACTTAAATGTATATTTCAATATATTGTGAGCTCATCTAATGAACATTAAATATTGGAGCTACTTATTAATAAGAAATATATTTGATGACAGAGCTCAGAAATAAATAACATTTGTCATTAATTACAAATTAAATCAATTTTCTAACAAATAAGGATTGCTTTAACATAAGATATCATTAAAAAACCAATAACAAATCAAAACACTAACTAACCTTACGTATTTCAGTCTGGCAGCAATAACTCTGTGAACATATAATTTGTCCACAAACTAAACACATTGTAGGATTCTTACTGTCATCTCTCTCCGAATTGGGACAGGAGAAATCCGACACTATGTTCATTAGTTCGGAATAATCTTCCGGCAAAGTTATCAATCTCGGTGGTTCAGTAGGTTCTATTACCAGTTGAGGTAAAATCTGCCCTTCAAACCATTCGTTGGACATTTCAGACCAGGCTGTGGCTTTTTTTCTTGCATATAAATTATCTATTAATTCAACAAAACTGTTAGGCAAGTCCAGGTAACTGCACATAGTGTCCCATGTATCACCTCCTACAATTGTCAATTCTCGAGGCGGTTGGATATCACTTAAAAAGTGGTAAAACAGACAGCAACTTCTTAGGAAATTGCGACAATTTTGTTTAACAACCTCCCATATTTGCATAGCGTTTAGATTATCTATATCCAATTTACCCCGCCTTAGTTCTTTCATTATTGGCAATAGGTTCTCGATATCTGCTTTGAACGTGCCCTCCATAGGCTGTCCAGTGTAAGAAGAAACATCAATAGTTATAAGAATCCTTGTTAACAAAGCTCTGAAGGCCTCTATAGTAATTTGTCTCGCTAGATGAGTCGGCCTGGCCGGCCCTGCCGTTTTGCAAAACAGAGATGGTATAGACAAAACTAATGAAACCAAAGTCCCGAATATTTCATGGGATAATGGCGACGTTTTTTCTAAAGTACTTAGAGTACTCAAGGCGTGGTGGGCTACATGTGTCGGTGAGGGCCATATGGCTGGTATAACCGCAGCTAATCTTATCAAAGCTTGTAATGCATCTCTGTGTCGCGATGGTAGATCACCGAGTAACGGTCGCTGTTCCGCTTGGAGCACTGCATTTGTACTTAATACAGTGTATGAGGTTGCCCGGTATAGGCTGGCGATGGCAACCATGCCGCCGGAGTCAGGTAGTCCACATACGCCTGGAAGCATCTGGAATGGCAATTATGTCCGATAAAAAATATATATAAGACTAGCTATGCCTGCGACTTCGTCTGCGTGGGAATGTAAATCGATTTTTGTTGTTGTTATAGACCCGATTGAAATTAAACAGTTTTTAACTTGTTTGTATTCATAAAACCAATTCGTCAGTAAAATTAAACAATACATCGAATTACAATATTTTATCCAGCAGATATAAAAAACAAATAGATAAAAAATATTTCTAAACTTTAGTTTCTCTCACTAACGCTATAAGACCGCCTTTGCAAGCTCTGGATTTATTTTAAGATTGGCCGTTATTGTCCTCTATCGCCCAATGTTAATAATCAATCGTAATCCATAAATTGCAACCATAGATTGAAATAGACAGAGATGGAAGACGGCATGCAGGTTAGTGATTGGATAGACATGTCGAACAATACAAGATTGACGTTAACTGGAGATAGGAGATACATTATTAACATTGGGCGTATATCAGCTTTGTGTGCAATAAAGTTTTTCTATCTATCTATCTAACCTTGGCAAAGTCCTCGATGAGCATCTTCAGCATATCATGGTACTGGTCTGCAGCAGGCTGGTGTCCAGGGAAATGTGCCAAGAAGTCGCTGGGCAGCAGAGTCTCAGCGTGGGTGGCCACATAGGCGTCAGGCTCTGGAGGTGTATCGTCCTCGGGGTCCGAGGAGAACAAGTCGACACTTCTGGCACGAGCTTGACAGTGTAACTCTTCACAATATTCTGTGCACTCGTGAACTGTTTCTGAGCATACCTGAATGAAAAATTATTTATTTTAATATATTATATTTTATAAATATAAAAAAGAGTAATATAATTTTAGTGTAACACTGTGTTCACTTTTGGTGATCTCTTGCAGGCTACCCATATTGATTGGTGTAAGTACTAATTTTAACATTTCCGTTGTTTGAATGTTCCCATGTTTCCCATTCAAACATGCTGTCTATAAAAACATCAAAATTAAAAATATATATTGGCAGACGTGTCTTAGAGTGGAGACCCAGACTGCCAGATGGGCCGACGACATAAAGAGGTTGGCGGGAAGCGGATGGGTCCGAAAAGCAGAGGATCGAGTGTGGTGGCGAGAATTGGGAAAGGCCTATGTTCAACAGTGGACAAAAGATGGCTGTTGATGATGATACTTACTCTTTATAGAGCGCGGCAACGAAAATAATACAGTCTTCCAAATAGTGAACAAATCCAGTCCACATTTACAGTCAACACTTTACCACGGTGCCACGATAGTAAAAAAAAATATTAAGATTAGTTATTTGAGACAAGGGGGACTAAATACAATAATTGTGGCTTCGGACATTATTATGGGATTTTTTCTTATCAATCTAGACTGTAAATAATTAATGAAATTTAATTATACACGATTAAATAAAGGAAAAATACAAGAAAAATAGAGAAACAAATAATTTTAACTACACCTGATGTTTCAACTTAAGTAATAATTTAATTGTAGCGTGGTACTGAATTAATAGTGGGGGCGCTTGTAACAGTGGTACTACTATGTTGCAGAGATAACTAATATCAACACGCACCTGATGTTTCAACTTGAGAACTAGTTCAACAGCAGCGTGGTAGGTGTACTGTGGTAATGGTGGCGGTGGTCGGGAGCACAATGGGGGCGCTGGTAACAGAGGTAACGCTGTGTTGCAGAGACGCTCGCATAATGGACATAAGTACTCTTTCTTTTCCACGTCGAAGGCAGCTGGCTGACGGATTCGGTAAGGTCTGTAAGAGATTTGTAAAGTTATGTTTTGCGAAGCAGGGTAGGCAAAGGGAACCTAGTGTTGAGATAGATTCCCTCTTTCCACTCAATTTTGAAGTTATGGAATAGCGGTACGAAAATAGCAGAGCGAAGAAACGAAAATAATTCATTATCCTAAGTATAGATCCAAAAAACAACCATTGCGTTTACTAGCTGAAAAAAAAATTCACATAAATAAAAAAAATATATGAATACAAGTCACTGCTAACCTCAACTTCTCCTTATCCAACACATTATCCACATACTTCCTCCAACATCTTGCATGTAATGCGTGTCCACAACACGACACGTGGGGCTGAGCGCCGAGTCCTGTACGAGGCCACGCCGACCTACTTTCACCTGTACCCCCGGCTTCAGCTGTGTCCCCAGCTCCGGCTGTACCATTTGTACCCTCTGTGCGAGTACGACTCAGTACACTTGAATGTTGAACAAACGCGACCAGGACTAACGGTTCCGAGCGGGCTTCTACTCGTGCCTGGAATGTTAAATGAGTTGCTAAGGCCTTTAGAGTTGTCAATTCTTTTAATCCTATTTTATTGGGAATTCCTCGAACATTGTCTTTCGTTCTCTTTTCCAAACAAAATTAAATTACCAGTAGTACAATAATTGTGACTAAGTTCATCAAATTGATGTTATGTAACGTGTAGAAAGGGGCAGGAGGAAGGTAGGAAAGCATTACGGTATATTACGTGGAGAGTATAAATGTTCAAAAATCAACAAAAAAATTAATAAAAAAATACAGATTCACGCTCTATCCCGTACATTGCAGTGTAGACAGAGGAAAGCTAGTGTTAAGACATACTCCATTTTGCATCGAATTCTGAAGGCATAGCGTGTTGAGTAACGGAATTCAACGCCGCGCTTTGCCTCGACACTAGCCTCCAGCCATCCGATGGGGTTCGAACCCACAACCAGTCACGTTTACAGTCTCTAAAATTATGCCCCTGCGCCACGACTGGCTTAATTAAAAAAACAGCCTTGATAGACAGACCGACATATGCACATGAGAGTGATTCTAACAAGGTTCTGTTTTTTTCCTTTACAGGTACGAAGCCCGAAAAGCAAAAATTTTCTTATAATAGTGAATTGAATCCTATTATATTATAACTAACAAGTAGTACTTACCTCCTCCTGGCACATGATGCACACGCGCGGCGCGTCCGCCACCCCGCCGCCCCACACGCCCAGCGCCGCGCCCCTGTACAGCTGCACCAAGTCCTGGCGCTCCTCCTCTTCCGTCACCTGTACACCCAAATTCATTTCTTTATACCACCTGAGTGAAGCCCACCCTTAAAAACGTTTAATTCTCAAATCCACTTTGCCATATAATTCATTTCACTCATTCTGGAAGAATCCTGGGAAGTAGACGAGGCAATTAATAAATAGTTGGCGGTAGTTCCAGGGCAGCCTCAGTCAACTATTGCAAAATGACCGAAACGTCGGGTTTCCAAAAATGTATGAAACGAAATATACGCGATTAGTTCGGTTTAAGGGTTTCATAGAAAATTACTTTTGTGATGTATAGTTTATTTATTGGAAAGCGGTACATACATATACCGGATGAAAGTAACCAACTCACTCTGCGGTCAGATTATCATATATCTCTTAGTTTTTTGACCACACCACAAACCTGCAGATTATAAGAAAGCCAAGTATATACAAATTTATTTAATTCGTCTTACCAAATAGGAAAGTTTCAAACAAATAATGTGGATCGAAGCCACAATCATTGTTCACAATTAGACGCTGCCCCACTCCAAGACAAATACTTCAATAATTTGTTCTTCTATTGTTATTTCATGTATCAATTAATCAATTTATATTGCATTTTCACTGCAAAGCTAAATTAGAACCGCGACTTAACTTCAGCTTAAATGCATACATCAGCATGCTATGCATATATATGTAAAGACTTATTATAATCTGACTATTAATAACTATAAGTTTAAGCGGGTAAAATCGCGTGTAAGTTGCAAGTATTTATATAAAAGAAATAGATCCAACCCCATACACGATTTAAATCTCTCTTTAAATGTAACATTTTTGCATCGCATAATATTAAAAATATATACCTCAGTCTTAGTTTCCTGGAACAGCGTGGAGTTATTCGATATAAAGTTATTCATTTGTGTAGTCATTTGTGCCAACAATTTAGCACGTCTCTCCGCTGCTAGCTTCGCACGACGTTCTTTTTCTAAAAACAATTACAATTATATTCCTTTTTTTTTAGCTTTGCGCTTTATTCCGGATATAGTAGAGTAGGCAAACCACAGAATTAAAACACTCCGTTTCCTATGCAACGGTAAATTTTCGGGATATTGCTAGATAAGTGGAGAAACTGCAAAATGCCAACTGTCGCATTAACAATCAAATGCTATGACGACCTCAACTACAATACATAATTCGAAGAAACAACCAAAACAAGCCCCTAATATAAAGTACCTTAATTAAATATAATAACAAAATATTCATTTAAATTTCCATTTCTTCGCTCTGGTGTTGAGACAAACCACGGCGTTGAGTCCTGCCACTCAACATACAATGCCTCCAGAATTCAGCAGAAACTGGGGAACGGAGTGTTTTAACACTAGCTTCTCTCTGCCTACCCTGCTGTGTGCGGGATACAGTGTGAAGCTAACTTTTTTTTTTAAACAAAATATCAAACTAAGTAAAGATTAAATTTAAATGAACCTACCAGCACTTTCATCAGCTGGTGATTTTTCCTCCTGATCCGTTTCCATATTCTCAATGTCGCCTGCATCGCCATCACCCTGTCCAAGCAGTTTTCTATAATATAGAAAAATATATTAATAATATATGTTATAAATAAATATGGTTAAAAGTAATTTGTTAAAACATATTAGTATATAGTAAAAAAAGAGAATAATAATTCTTAACATAAAAACCGCCTTTAAACAAATCCCCTTATCGTAAACAAACTATCATCAAACTACCTGAAGTGTTCCCTTTCCAATGAGAAAAGTATCATCAAAATCGGTTGACCCAGTCAAAAGTTCTGAAGTAACAAACATTTAAAAAAAACAGCCGAATTGCTAACCTACTCCTTACAGAAGTTGGTTAAAAAGTTGGCGTAGGGGTAAGGCATATGAGATATGTATGGGTAGTGTACCTCATTCTAGCCAACAGCCACTTGGCAAGGGCTCTATGAGCATCCACCCTCGGGCTAGCGGCGAGGCGCGATAACAATGCCAGTAGCCCACAACGCGCCGCACTTTCCGCAAACGCTAAGAACTCGTAGTGACCGCTCTCTTCATCTCGCAGCGCATAGCCGATTAGGTGGAGTGCCTGGTAAAAGAAAAGTAGAAATTTAACAGTGCAAGTATTATTTGATGATTTTTTGACCCAAATCACAGTGTCCATTAACGCTTTACATGTTGAGTCCGGTTAGCATTTTAATTAAGATAGTAAGTTGTATTTTGATAGTACCTAAGCAATGCTAGAGACTAATGCGGTTATTATCGTACAAATTGTTTCTTGTATAAATTTGCTAAATGTTATAAAAAAATAAATTATAATAAATCTAGAAGAAAAACGGAATTATCACCTAAATTATTTCCAAAAAAAGTATGTACAGAAATGATAAGAATATACCATATATGAGGAACGATGATTTTGCAGTAGTGTCTTCAACATTTAAAAATTAGTTTAAATTTTATAAATCAATGTATACATTATATTAACAAAACCGTTAAAAACTCACACAATAGTACCAAAACTAAATTAAAGTAAAAATCTAAAGTATGTTATGCATTTGGGGCTCGGAAAACAACACAGTACTACAGCGCTCTTTCTAACACAAAGCGGATCACATGAAATGCTGCATGGCTTTATAATAACCTGGTTAAAGACCTGTACAGGGCATCTAACCTAGGTGCAAGAATATTATAAACTAAATAAAAATTAAGACTAAGGTACCTTATGCACTTGCGGCTCGGAGAAGGACCTTGCACGTAAGTCCAGCGCTCGCTCCAGTACGCAGCGCAGCACGTGCAGTGCTGCATCGCTTTGCAACAAGCTGGCTAAAAGACGGAAGGGCGCCGCCAGTTTGGGCAATGGCGGCGGTGGACAACATTCCGGTAATCCTGGAAATTGTAAAAAATATAAATTATAAAATTACAAACATCATAAAAAGAAAACATATTCTTTCCTAAAATATATGAAGCCATTTAAAATAATCAATAACAAATATTTATTCTTACAAACAAATCTTTCACAAAAAAACATTAGTATTAGTCAATTTAAAAAACTAGTCAAGTGTGAATTCGAATATAAAACGACAAATACAAATTTGTTAACTGTATATGTAGATACACAGATAGAAGTACAACAAAACTTCTAATAGTCTCTTATTTTTCAGTACAGAACCTTAAAATCGAAAAAATTCATGTTAAATAAAAACTCAATACCAACCAGCATTTTTCCTCCTATTCCTCTGTTCTTCTTCACTTCTAGAAAGATCTTCCCTCGTATAGTGATAGAAGAATGTGTCATATTCGTCATACAAATGAGGTTTCAGTTTGTAAACACCACGATTGTTCCCGGTGGTCGGTTTGACGAAGTCTGCGACCTCGTGGATCACGGCTTCGAGTCCCGTTTCGTGCAATTGATCTTCGGGTAATGATCTGCGGAATATACAATATGTCATATGTTAAAATCTGTAAACAAATAGTAAAAGCAGTTAAGAACAACAATAAAAGAAAAACGATTGCGTGTTGAATGGCAGAACTCACTGCCGTGCTTTGCCTCAACACCAAAGTGAAGAAATGGAAATATTAAATATTTCCTTTCCCCTGAGTATGAATCGAATTTACAACCAGTCACGTTTACAGTGACACGCTTGTGCCCCTGAGCCACTACTGGCGTCACTGTACTTTTTTGTCAAACAAAATATTACTCTTATACTGACATCCATTAAATATGCTTAGCATGTGTATATATTTTTTTTAAATAAATATAATTTACAATAAATATTTACCTATTTAACTCCGAATGAGGCATAGGTTTAACGCAGAGCAACTGAGTAATCTCCTTTTTAGTACGATCTTCATTAGTCACCTCACCTACTCCAGGTACATATCGGGAACCCACAACTGTAAACCAAATATTTATTAATATTTTGTAGTTAATTTTTTTTAGGTTCACGTTGTATCCCTCTTATAGCGGGGTATATTTTGAAGTCATTGCATATTGATTGGCGAAATACAACACCGCGTTTTGTCTTGTTACCAGAGTGAGGAAATTAAACTATTTCATTTCCCTGGGTGGGCATCAAACTCACAACCGTCGCGTTTAGTTAAACACTGCGTCACGTTGGCCTCAACGAGTAAAATATAATTGATATATACTTTTATATCACAAATGATAAAAAGATTCTTTTGCAATACATAATCAACTAAGAAATAATATACTTATAATACATTCCAATATTATAACACTTTTACAAGTTATTACAACACTTTTTCCAATACCGGACAATACAATAAAAGAAATAATAAAAAAACAAGCACTCACTAGTAATAAGTAATCTCAAGAACTCTTCTACCATGCTAATTGTGTGCCTCAGCGTGTCATCCTCGACGGGTCGCTGTTCAAAGTCAGCAGACGCCCACTCAAGAAGACCAAATTTGTTAAGCACGTGAATTATGAATTCATTGCTCTCTATTAATGATGCTCCGATCTGTATGTAAAGAAAAATATATTATGAATAAAAAATTGTAATAAATAAGTTTTTCAATGTGTTGTTAAGTCTCTCTTAATATGGGTGTAAAAAAATAATATATATTTTTAGAGAAAAAGCCGGACTCGAACCCGCAACTTTTATAAGGCAAAAACACCATCATAATACAGTCCTTTCCTTATTTTTAATAGCAAAAATATACAGTGAAACGGTTTTTTACAATCATTTTTGATATATTGTAATAATTATTAATGATGATTCAAAAATGCTTGTATAAAGTAATATCTAAAATAGCCTATTTTGAATTAGATAGAGTAGTCTAAAAACTAAGTGGAAGTAATTTATACTTATGTTATAAAATTTTAAAAAATGTTTAGAACGAGCGATTTTCAGCAACTACAGGTGCCCATATATTTTTTTGTTGGATAGACTATTTATCGAGAAACCTAATATGTTTTTATAACAATAACAATTCTATACCTGTAACATAACAACATCTCGATCAAACATCTCAGCTCGGCATTTTACATTGTGATAGAAATATAATTGATTCAGTAATGCGAATCCGTTACGACGCCACATTCCTGCGTGCACTTGCGCTATCATCGCCATTGTACGAAGCACTGGTTCTGTATATACATAAATTAAATATTTATATTAAATTAATAATTAAATTTTATGATTAATAAATAAAATAATTATTACTCATAACATAAAAAAATAATTAAATTACAATAATTAATAGAGGAAGAATTGTCACAATACAGTGACATAAGCGATCGGTTGTAAATGCGACGGTTGTGGGTTCGATTTCTACTAGGGGGAATGACATATTTAATATTTTCCTGTTGGATAAAGCGCGGAGTTTAGTGGTTATAAAGTGTAAAACTGGTATAAAGTGTCTTAACATTAGATCCCCTTTACATACTCAGCCATATGCTACTACAACGAGATGCTAAAAAAAATATAAGTACATCAACTGACCAATAAGCTCCTCAGGCGTAGGTTTAGGCGGATCTTGCCTATCGAATTCTCTACTATGGTAGGAAAGACCATGGCGTTGCAATTGCAAGTGCAGACCAGCTATAAAACGTGATAAAGGCCGATGCACTGATACCGGTTCCTTCGACACGTCGTAGGGTATCACTGATGCACTTTGGTTGCCAAGTTCTATAATAAAATAAAATATAAGTAAGTTATTATTGTGATTATAGATAAGTACAGTTCAACGTTCCTATCCTTCTAGCTGTCATGTAACTTAATTGAACTTCACGCTTTATACCTAGCGGGGTAGTCAGAGAGAACGGACCGCCAAACGCTACGATCAACGGTACGGCTACGGTCCGTTCATGTGCATTCCTTATTAATGCCGTTCCAGTCCTAGCAGATAGTATCAAGAAGTAAATGAAAGTATATTTAATTAATTAATATGTGTTTAGTGTCGTGCAAATAAGCCGTAAAAAACATTTTTATTTACTTAGTGCAATTTAAAAATTTTCACAATATTTTCAATAATATCTTTTTTTAAAGTAATTGTAAAAGTGAAGCTTTGATGAGACGCTATATGACCATATGGCCCCGCGTACCTCTGAGTTCGTGCAGCGCGCGTGCGCACACGTCAGCGTGGCGGCGTAGCGCCATGCGGTAGGCGGCGGCGGCGAGCGCGCGCTCGGCGCTGCACCACTCCAGCGCCAGCGTGATACTGTGCGCCAGCTTCACGTGCAGGTTGAAGGCCGACTCCCACTCCGGCTCGTACTCCATGTGCTGCCCCACCTGTAGACAGTTTTAAACTTTCTCAACTTTTCTACAATCGAAAAAAATATATATCTAAAAAAAACACTAAAAAAATTTGTACGACACTCTTCAAACTATGTTCACAGTGGCACGACTCGTTTACCGCTCTGTGGAAGTGAAAAATTGCAAGTATCTTTTATTGCTGTTTTGAACTACTAATAAGAGTAGTTTTCGATTTCATGCACATTTTAAAAACACTAAGATCGAATAGATATAAGATATTTAATTTCACACTTTTTACCTATTTATTGGCGACTACTTTTGTTTGTTCAGTCTTAAAGGCTACTTTAATTCATTCATTATTTACTGATATTAATTCCATAATTAGAATATCCATAGAAATAATTCCATAGAAATTTACATATATTTATCATATATTTTTTTTTCAATTATCTATTAGGCTAACAAAATCAACTACACGAAATTAATATATGTAACTGAAAAAAAACTTCCCATACATTTCATATACTCCCACAAAGAGCTCACCTGTCTAACAACAGAGTCCATCCCCTGCATCATGACCAACAGGTTCAGCATTAGAGACAGTCCATGCAAGAAGCCTTTCCTGAGGTCATCGTCGAAAGTAGTGGGTACGGATCCTAGTAAGTACTTTACATCGTATAAGATGAATTGAGCACGTTTGAACCCCGTTGAGACGTGGTTGCGATCGAATTCTAGACGACCCTGGGAAATTCAAATATTGTTTTAATAAGTTGTCTATGAACTCATTACTCTTTAATAATTTAATAATTGTGTTCTTTAAGTTTATTGTTCATTATTTAGTTTGAAGTCAGTCGTGGTGCAACGTCACAAGCGTGCCAGTGTAAACGCGATTTTTATTTTATTTTTTATTATGATCATGAAAGAATCACAAATTAATATATAATTATCTATATTACATTTACACTCACCTCAGCATTACACCGTCTATTACACTCGCTAACAAAAGTATTCATGACCACAAACAAGGCATCGTGCTTGGCGATCAGGTGGTGGGCCAGAGTGGGCGTTGTGTAGAGCTGCACGGAGAGCGACGAGATCGAGAACGAGTGGTCGTGGTCGTCGCGGATGAAGTCCTTCAGAATTGATCCTGCGTTACAAAATAGTATGTTTATATTATTAATGCAATGTTATATTATTATGGTATTTACATTCATTGTATTCTTTAAACCTAAGGACCTTTTTTCCTTAACCTTTTTTCTATATAAGCAATAAGCTCTTTATTTTAGAACATTCGAGGTAGTTTATAGAAGTAGAAGCAGTAGTTAAATTAAAAGTTGATCTTTCGTTAACGAAATCGTGAAAAAAATAGAGATAAAATGTATAATTAAACTAGAAAATATGATCATTACAACAACTTTATTTCTTTGTAACTTAACATTTGTATAGTTGCTATTTATCCTCACCATAATTCTTAGTAAACAATATGGCCATGGCCCTCTTGGTAGAGTAGTCCATGAGCGTGGTGACGATGAGCAAGCGGTGCCAGGCGGTCCTGGCCGCCTTCCACATCTTGCAGTCGTTCTGCACAACGCGCGAGGCCACTCCGCCCGCGCCACCCGCCGCCATACTGGCCTCCTCCGAGAGTGCGACTTGGCCCACTGCTTGACGAAGGGCTTGCTCGTTTGATACGAAGTTTTGAAGCCTGGGAGGGAAAATTTCTGTTTAATAACATAAGTACACTTAAAGTAAATGTGTAATGGCAGCCTAAAAGCGATCTTTTATAGACAACCGATAGTAAGGGACCGTCTATGATAGAACGGAGAAAGGTTAGTAACCATTACTAATGTTTCTGTTTATCGACCTCAACTGTAATTTACTGTATGTAAATTTAACTTATCATAAAGTATTATTTCCCAAACAAAACAAAAATTCCCACTTACCAATTAAGAAGCTTCATAGCAAAGGTCTGGTGGGCGATGACGTGCGCGTGCATCACCAACACTTTGAGGGCTGGACCATGCCGGGATGTAAACCTGCAACATATTATTCCTTCTTTAATTATTACCCACATATCCAGTATTTTATGAATTACCATTTCACTCTATCAAGCAGTTGTATTAATCTTATTTTTCTAAGCAAGTAGTGTACTCACATCTCAATATCGGTCTTGAGCTTGTCGCATAGCTGAAAGGAGTTGCACTTGACGAGCGCGCGGCCCTCGCGGTCGATGAGGCTCACCAGTTCCACTGAGTCGCGATGGCTGCACTTCATCACGCGGTTCAGGGTCGTTATCACCTAGGGGTGGAGTAAGTAAGTAGTTAAGTATGGAACAAAGTAAGTTAACATGCAACTAGTGCCATAAAAATGCATTTTAATTTTAACGAAAGCGCTAGATGCTATGTTGCTTTAACATGACGTCAGAATGATATTGGTCAATTTCATGGTGGCCGCCGTTTTTTGTATTAAAAAAAATACATGAAACAAAAATATAATTTCGAAATTTAATGTAATATTTTCTATTGCTTTACTTCGTAAGCTATCGCAATTGTACATTTCAAGATTTTTGCAATTTTGCTCATTATATGGGGAAAAGTACTCTTTACAAATAAACATAAAATACACACGCCTCTTGAAAATAAGAAAGTTGATTTAACTTAATAAGAATGTATGCCCTGATTTGTATGTCCTAAATATTTTCTTTTCCTTAGTGTTTGTATAATACTTTTTAAAGTTAAAGATGTAATTTTTTCCTCCATATTTAAAACATATTACCTGCTCAAATGTATGAGTTTCATCATTGTAAAGCACTGTACAATAGCAATCGGGTTGATCTAATATTTGTAATAGACCCCTTTCAGCATCTTTTAATCTGAAAATAAATAAATAATGTTAGTTACAATACTAAGATAGAAAAAGAACATTAATTCTTGCTTTATAAAAAAATACTAAACCATTTGAATCACAACAATTTTTATTATTAACAAATTGATGTAACCAATGAATTTTAATTTTATATAAACTCCCTAGAGTCAATTGTCGAAATGTACTGCCCTAAAGAATTCTGTCCAAGGCATTGATCCCCAATCTCATAAAATATATTTTTACTTATTTGCTGGATCCTAAAAAAGAAGAAAGATCGTAAAGTTAAAACAATCCGTTCCCTACTTGCTATCCAATAAGACTTGTTGAGTGGCGGAACTCAACGCCAAGTTTTGTCTTGTTACCAGAGGAAAAGAAAATAATTCATTTTCTCGAGCGAGGATTAAGCTAACAACCAATGCATTTCCAATCAGGCGCTATGCTACTGCGCCACGACGGCATTTTAAAAGTCTTATTCCACACTTAGGAAAGAGCAATACTTATTTAGAATAACGTATAAAATATGCGCGGAAGGCGGTTCTGCTATTTGAAAGAAAGGTTCTGCTAGTTGAAAGAAATAAGAATAAGTTAATTATATTATTATTATTCAAACCCCGCCACGTCAAATTTTTATAAGTTTTCTAAATAAGTTTTTTAAAGCATTTTACAGCATTCTGAGCTTCTGCCACAGCATGTCGCGTGACGTCATCACAACTACTCACATTAGTTCATGAGGCAGCCCCGGCGCGTGGTCGTGGGTGAGCAGCTGGAAGCAGTGCGACAGACAGACCGACGACACTATCTTCAACCTCTCTATCACTTCTGGACTGAAGCTAGCTTGAGAGTGTTCTGAATTACTCGCCGCCTAAAAATATATAAATATAATTAATTGTATAAAAAACATTACGTACATAAGTATAATACACAACAAAATATAAAAAAACAGCTTCTCGCTGTATCGCGACACGATACACACATATTTTTATACGCACAAAAACAAACAATATTTATATAATACATACAGCATGTAATTCACAGAAGGGGTCCTTCTTCCATGCCTCGGTGTCCCCGCAGTCGCAGCACCCCCCGCCCCCCGACTGACCCATTTTGTACTTGTGGTGTCTGTGGGGCGACACTTTGAAACACTCTACGCATAACACGCAAGTGTTGTCCATACCTGAAAAAAA
>DWNA01000436.1:0-23766 GCA_018249835.1 Heliconius besckei | reverse complement strand
CATACTATACAGTGTATAGTACAGTGTATACTTGACAGTGTCAAGCACAGAACACATTTAAGTAAGTAAGGAACATAGGAATAGAGAATAGCACAGATTATATTCTATACACTATATAAGGAATAAAGATTAGGCCGGATAGAGCTGGGAATTTGGGATAGAGTTTGGTATAATAACTTTTTAACGGTTAATGTTCCAGAATTTAAAAAGTAACATGAAAGGAACATTCTAGAGTATTGTAACATAGTGGTTAACATGTAAGAGTCAAAAGTAACGTAAAATGATACAGAAGTATCAATCTGCCAACGCAGATTAGGTCCTTTAAAATAAAAATACTATAATGCCACATGAGAAAAGCGTAGTCCGTAAGCGTTGAAAGACCGTTTTGACTATTTATTTACTAGTCAAACTGATTCCCTGGTAGCTTCAGGTTAAATACCTCGGCATCGTAGTAAATTCAAAATTTTCGTAGTAGTAAATCATAATCGTAGTAAAAAAAAAAATAAGCTACATAATTATGTCATGAGAGATTACAGCCTGTTCACACTTATCTGAAAATTGGCTATGCCTAACGCAAAAGCTGAAATACCTTTGTACCTGGCCTATTAGAAAAATACTAACGTTCTCACGAGCGTGTAAATGGCAGAGAAGCCTCTGTGAGGATTGGGGCTTATGGACGTATAATGCCTGCTATATATGTAACGATATATGGACCGTTTATTTTGAGAGTGGTGTAAGTCCATTTTCTTTTGTTTCGAGAAAATGAAAGGTTAGTATGTCGATGATTATGCAATTTCATTTACCGACCGATTTTAAGTTTTGTTGATGGGTTTTTTTTGAGAAATTAAACACGGACTAGTCATATATAAAAAAATTACATTAAATTAAGCATGAATTACGTGATAGCTCATTTTTCTCAGAAATGGACTTACACAATTTTCAAAATAAAAGTAAAATATATAAATTCTTAGTGCCTGCAGAAAACATGTTGCCCACAATAGAAAATGATGATGCATTTGCGATATTAGGCGTGGTTCATGAAAAGGAAGCTATTTTCTCATACCATTTTTTATATATTTCATTACTTCGAGTGGGAACCGAACCTAAAAACACTCATACGCTTGTACTCTTGGGTCACAACTAGCCTTTTATTAAACGGATTAAAATTTACTTCAAAAAATTGGCATAATTAATTGAAAATTAATGAGCCCATCTTATACATATTCATAAAAGTAGTAACTGCCGTCGATGAACGATAATCTGCAACGATTTGTCATACATACTCAATGAATTTGACCAACCTGGCTCGCAGAGTTTAATCGTTACGTTATATCGTTACGTGTGTAGCAAGCATAAGCGTTCATTAGACGTTCATTTAGATTTTTGTGAAGGTTTGCCGAGCGTTGACAATCACAAACGTCTGCATAGGGCCTTATTTGGCCTCAGTTTTGATAGCTTGCAAGAGCTTTAATAAACATGTAAACGTAACATTAAATGCAAATGGCTTATCTATAGCTGCAAGATATTCTTTATTCTTTTACATTATGTAAAAGTCAAAAACTTTTAATTGTTTAAAATATTTTAGTAAAATAAATATTATACGTATTTATTAAATTTTGGCATCTGTTATAAAGTTTATAAAGTTATTTTGATCAAACTTACAATGTCTATGATTTAAAGTAAGTAAATTGTTTTATTTGCAAAATGGCAATGGCAACACATTTGCTTGCTTACTTTGTGATGTCGTCGTCGAGTATCCAGTGTCGTCGTCTTTTTTAAAGTTTTATTAAGGTGATTTTTGTTTATTCGAATACTTTTCTTACATTTCATTATTATTGTAAATTATTGTAACTTACTATATTTTTCATATTGAAGAATTTACGCGATAAGAGTAAGAATTTACAATTATGAAATTTAATTTAGAGCGGCCATATTAAATATAGTACTTCGTTTGCAAATTTAATCGTTCGTAATCTTCATCATCTACTGGTGAATTCAAATAAGATCTTAATGCTTTTTACGTACAAGAACGTACCTTTGCCTACATTAATTTAGTTACTTTTTATTTGTAATATTGTTTTAGTTATATCGTTATATCGCTTCATTTAGTATATGTATATGTTGATAGGTATACATTGCTTGTTGACGCGTCTCGTAATCTCTTCTCTTTGGTTCTTATCGAGAATTGATTTAATAATTTGCCTTCTTTGTTACAGATATTTCCGGACAAAGTTAGTGAACGTGATATACTTCTAAAGTAGCTTGTGTGTTTTAAAGTGACTTGTGAAATTTGTTTAGTGTTGGACTTTAATAAAGACTTCATAAATTTCTAAGTTTAATCACCCCTTGAGGGGCATATTTGGTAAAATGATGACCGAAAATAGAATTAGCACCAGTAATCACGTCGGAAACATGACCAATCAGAAAGGGTGAGTAGAAAAAATATTTATTTACTCTTTGTTTTAGCTTGTGTACTTTCTCTTAAGCTTATAATTTTCGTAATTACAGAGATGTCGATAAAACAGTGGATGATATTGGGTGGAAAGCAAAATTAAAACTACCCCCCAAAGACAGACGAATTAAAACCAGTGTAAGTTTTGAAAATACCCTCATTTTATGTTAATTATCATTGTTGCTTATAATTCATTTTTTTTATTATTTATTTATAATAGGATGTGACAGATACAAGAGGGAATGAATTTGAAGAATTTTGTTTAAAACGGGAAATACTTATGGGAATTTTTGAAAAGGGTTGGGAAAAACCGTCCCCGATTCAAGAGGCTTCTATTCCTATCGCACTTAGTGGTAAAGACGTATTAGCAAGGGCCAAGAATGGTACAGGCAAGACAGGCGCCTATTGTATTCCAGTCTTAGAACAAGTATGAAAAAAACAATTTAACCATTTATTATCTTGTGTAATTTATAAAAGCATTTTTAAAAATTTAATTAGAAAAACATGGTAAAGTTGAAAATGATGATACTTTTGGATTCCCCTTCACTTTCATATAAGTGAGAAAAAACAGTACTGATAAACTTTTTTTTATTACATATATAAATGCTATATACATATTGTATTAACCATTTAATTATATATTTTATAGGTGGATCCAAAAAAAGATTGTATACAGGCTTTAATTGTGGTACCTACTAGGGAGCTAGCGCTTCAAACATCTCAAATATGTATTGAGCTAGCGAAACACACAGACATTCGTGTTATGGTCACCACGGGTGGTACAAATCTGAGGGATGACATAATGCGTATTTATCAAAATGGTAAGGATGTGTACATAAACAACATAATGCATATTTATCAAAATAAGGTGTGTGTGATTAATCAGCATACAGCAGGGTAGGTAGAGGAAACCTAGTGTTCAGAGGCTAATGTGGGGGCATTCCCTTTTTTTATTTAAATATAATATTTTTATATTTCAAAATGGTAAAAGTAATTAGTACCACTGTTAGTTTGAGTAAAATGGGAGTGTTCTGGCGAAAATTATTAAAAATTTATAAATTATATCAGTTCAGGTAATAATAGCCACCCCGGGGCGTATGATTGATCTCATGGACAAACAAGTAGCAAAGATGGAGCAATGTCGGATGCTGGTACTTGATGAAGCAGATAAGCTGCTTTCTCAAGATTTTAAAGGCATGCTGGATACAGTTATTTCACGGTTAGTTTGACGTCATTTTAAAGGATATATTACATACCCTATATCCTGTACATATAGGAGAGCAGGTAGAGGGTTAGTGTTAAGATACTTCATTCCAATTTCTGCCCAATTTTTTAGGATAGTGCATGTTGAGCAGCATTTAAAGTCAGATGCTGCTCCCACTGCTCCATAATGGCCACAAGAGAAGTTCTTATAATTTGAATATTTCCTTGAGGCATTTTTGCAATGAATATATATATATATTCAAGTTTCAATAGTTTGTTTTCGGTTCACAGTTTTCTTGGTAAAATTTAATTTTTATTAAAAACTTTTAGGCTACCCAAAGAACGTCAAATATTGTTGTTCTCTGCAACATTTCCACTAAGTGTTAAACAGTTTATGGAAAAACATTTAAGAGAACCATATGAGATTAATCTCATGGAGGAGCTCACTTTGAAAGGCGTCACCCAGTACTATGCATTTGTACAGGAAAGGCAGAAAGTGCATTGTTTAAATACATTATTTTCAAAGGTTTGTGAATTACTAACATACTGATTGTTCCTTTATAAAATCATATTTTTTTAGCTTTCCATTGCAGATAGAATATGCAGGGTGTACAATAATGACTTATGATAATTCACTCCAATTTGCACCACCCAATTTTCAAAACATTGAGTGTTGAATGGCAGAACTCTATACCAGGCTATGTGTTGTTACAAAAGCAAGAAATAGAAAATAATTAGTGCCTCTGAGTGGGAATTGACCCTACAACTTTCATTGTGCTGTTGCCCCACAATAGGAATGAGTAAATTATAGTTTTGTATATATATATATATACATATACAAAATGACTTAAGCTTTGCTTTGTAATCTGAGATCTA
The DNA here is from genome assembly GCA_018249835.1 of Heliconius besckei. Taxonomy (NCBI): domain Eukaryota; kingdom Metazoa; phylum Arthropoda; class Insecta; order Lepidoptera; family Nymphalidae; genus Heliconius; species Heliconius besckei. The sequence continues at coordinate 19,235 of DWNA01000436.1, read as the reverse complement.
ATAGACAGTTATCTATTCTCATAAAGATAAAGAGGTACAGCATTTGTGTTCTGTAAACAGATCCATAGTGTCAGAATAGTCTACTGTTTGATATTCAATTAATGATTGTTGAGACTTGCAGTGTGGCACAAAGTCTGGTTCACCAGTATTAAGTATTAAATTTATATTGATTCAAATTCTTTTTTGTAAAGTTTGTTAGATTTTCAACTATTATATTCAAACAATATATACAATTTTTCTGAATAAGCCACTGTGATGCAGTAGGACAGTGTCTGGCTGCGTACGTGGTGGAGGGGGTTGTTGTATCTTTAATCTCCACACAAGGAATGATTACGATTTCTATGATTTTTTGACCCCTCCTACATCTTTGTCACAACTGGTCAATTTATGTCATCACTTTGCAATTTTAATCTAGATGTTCTTAAGTTCAAAACAGCTGTTCTGGAATTATTTGTGTGTACTATACTTTGAAATATAATGTTACAAAGTTTATCCACTGTCACTCAATGTCATAATCTGCCTATCTCCACCACCACCTTAACTTAATGGCATCTAATAGTCAATTTGTTGACAGTTACAAATCAACCAGTCTATCATATTCTGCAACTCCACCCAGCGTGTGGAGCTGCTGGCCAAGAAGATCACAGAGCTGGGCTATTGCTGCTACTACATACACGCGCGCATGGCGCAGGCGCACCGCAACCGCGTGTTCCACGACTTCCGTGCCGGCCTGTGCCGCAACCTGGTGTGCTCAGACCTGTTCACGCGAGGCATAGACGTGCAGGCCGTCAACGTGGTCATCAACTTCGACTTCCCGCGCATGGCTGAGACCTACTTGCACCGCATCGGCCGCTCGGGCCGCTTCGGGCACCTCGGTATCGCCATCAACCTCATCACGTACGAGGACCGCTTCGCGCTGCACCGCATCGAGCAGGAGCTGGGCACGGAGATCAAACCCATACCGAAGGTCATCGACCCCGCGCTGTACGTGGCGCGCACGCTCGAGGACGACTCCGATAAGTAACGCCGCCACGCGCACGCGCCGCCCCTTGGACTTGCTGACTTGGTGAAAGATAGGATTAATATGCAAAAACAAAAAACTCATTTGTAAAGTGTAATGAATTTATTGTAACGAAATGTGCGTGTATATAGTTTATCGTGAGACTTTTGAACCTGATAAGGGCTATTTTTAAATGTGTACATAAACATCGGGACTTACGAAAGGCATTGCGCTCGTTCTCCATATTGGATTCTGTGCGCGGTTTCCTACGATTGTTAAAGCGTAAAATATTTATCTCAATATCCTACTTCTTGTGAGAGTCTATCTAAATTTGTCGGTGATCTTAACATAAATTGTGATAGACTTTTGATGATGTGGAATGCTTCCCCTACCCATACAGATGCATTTGAGCTAGCACTAGTTTATTTTTACTCAAAATTAGTAATATAAGTATATTAGCACTGGGTATGGGTAGGTGTTTAAAGTCTAGCTTAAATAGAACTTATCAAAAACAAATCTAAGACATTTTACTTAAATCAGCATCAAAAGTGTTGTTTCTGGCCGCTTGAAACAATAACTATATACTTCAAACCGTTGTAAGGGATCAGGTTAAAGCAATGTTTTGACAAAAATTTATAATAATCAAGCGGGCACTCGAAATAAATTATATGAGGTACCCGTTTTGTAATTATTTGTTTAGACTTGAAGTCAATGCTGTTTTAACCTGATTTACTAATGTTTCATTTTTTTTTATAAGCGGTAAAGTCACAGTATTATTAGAAGAAAAGTATCTTGAATCATCAATGGGTTGTACAGTAACAAGGAAAGATATATTTTATACTTCATTTTTATTTGCAAAAGATATTTTCAAAACAATACTATTTGCACTCCTGTCGACCCTTTGTGCTACAAGAGAGATGGTAAAAAAATTAAAGTTTTATAACTGTGACTATTTAACAAAGTGGAGGAATTGATTCATCATGTTATGGTTTGCATAATGAACATTGCTCTGCTTATTGGGAATAGAAAGAGCATTTGTGTTCAATAACCTATCATGCTCTTGGGGGGGCTTCAAAATTCGGGATGTAACGTGAAGAGTTACAGATTTGGTCACATGCTTTAATAAAATACTTTTAGAAGACTAATGATTGCCTGCCGATACTGAGAATATTTATTTAGTTTATTTGTTATTTCTTGCACACTCTTAAAATTACATTAAAAACCTTGAAATCTTCCTTCAGTTTAAATGTTTGATTATGTAAATTCTTCACTATATTCCATCATATAATTTGCAATAATAGTCTTTTATTCTGTAAAATTGATTGTCAATAACCTGTATATCTGTGATATTAGTTTCATCAGACATGATATATGTTGTGGTTATAAGATTCTAAAAGAGATGCGTCAATTTCGTATATGGAAGAATCTTATCATAAACATTGCAGTTATGATATACAATAATTTTAATGCATTTTTGAATTTTAAAAAGTTATAGACAAGAATAACGACAGGTCTAGATTGAGATGTAAACATTTCCTTGATATGAACTAAAAGTAAGCTAAAATGTTATAATAAATACATGGTGGTAATGGATGCGGAAAGTTGCCGTAATTTGTCTTCCGCTATTTTCGTTATATCAGATTGAATTTCGGATGTTGTGAATAGGAACTAGGGTTCAATGTTATCTAGTACAAACAAATTTAAGGTTATTTTTAAATCATTTTACATTGCCAAATTGTTAGGAAATGTCAACTGTTTAAATTCATGTACGTTGCAATTGCATATCATACAGTTTTATATCACTATTTAAAATTCAAATCATGCTCTATATACAAAAGCAAAGGGCTTAAATCAATTGTTATTTTTCATATTGGCATATATATACCAGTACCAATTTTTTTGTTACATTTATGTTTATCTGTAAAAATTGTTATATTGACATTTAGATAATGCCTAAAGAAAAAAAATTATGTATACAAAACTAACTGTTTGGAAATCATGTGTATTAAGTTAAATTTATGTAAATTGTAAAAATATTCATTAGACAAAACATGTGTGCTGGGAAATATGAAAAAATAATTCCTATATATCAATTTGTTTTTCCTCTTTAAACAAAAATATATTCTTGTTGAAAAATGGGCCAAAATTAAACTCTTCACAAAATTTTCGTAGTTTAAATTCCCTCCTCTCTCCCCTCCCTCCTTTATTTATACTCAATATTGCACTATTATTTGCGTAGAAAGAGGGCGGTGATGATATAAAATTACGTGACTTCCTTATGGTTGTAATCGGTGCGTAGGAACAAGAGTAAGACTACAGTATACACGTAAATGGCTGTTCACAACCAATTATTGACGTAACTTTCGGCCTAATATCATGAAGATATAGGTTATTAGATATGGGGTAAAATGTTATAGGGTTATTTAACTTATGGGTAGCTAACTAATTAACTGCCCAAAACTACTACACACCACAGGAGCTAACTACTATCCAGAGCCTACCTATATTTTCCAAGACCTACGCTACGCTATATTCTCAACTAGAAAGAGTCCGTTAATATGATATTGTCCGATAATTGTAGAAGTACAAAATAAAGCACTATAATGTTAAGTAATGCTGATAGCGAAGTTTTACCGTGAAATCTTGGTTTATTAACGATTTCTTAAAACGTAAGAAGAGGTGTTGAAATAAAACCACTGCGTTACTGAATCTTAAACATATTTTATTTTGTTTATTTAAGAAATTCGTAAATGAAATCAATTTTCGTGATTAGTATTTCATTTAATGTTAATATTACCTACTCAAGTCAAATATGAACGCACTTTGTATGGAATTAACGACGAATAGTTAAGAAGTTTTTTTGACATCTTTATATTACCAACCAATTTTTGGATATTTTCTTTTATTTATAAATTTTCACTTGTCAAATTCCTTAATTATATGTGAACCGTACCTTGTTCGGACGCGGCCAAAATAAAACAAACTTATTTACTTATTAGATTGATTTAGAACTTTTTAATGTGTTCCAAGTGTTTTGTTTCTATAGATTATAATTTCAGACGGACGAACAGAGAGAAAGACAAAGAGACGGAGAATAAATTGTTCATATGAGGCTCTCTGCGCCAGGATCTTTTTTTACTACGACTACGACGCGGGAACGCAATTAGAACGCCGAGAATACGCAAGGCGGTCGACGCGTTGTGACCTTTGCACACGTGCTTGCGCTTGTTTCGCTACAAGCCCACTGTGACCTTTGTACACGGTAATAGTGGAGTCTCAGTGGGTTCAATTTCTACGCGGAGGTGTCGCCCAACACGCAGTGCCTCCAGAATTCGACAGAATGTGTGTGTCTTTATCACTATGCGCTTATAATGTCTAATTCTTTAAAATTAGTGTAATATAATTTCAAATTCGAGTCATAATCTAGAACACTTCTATACAAAATAAAACTGAACAACTGATTCTAATAAATACAACAAACTTTATAGTACACAACACTTAAATGTGAATTAATAGTATCATAATTTTGTAAATTCAGTAGCAAAATTTTATAAATTCCTTAGTCAATTTTAAATAAAATAAAATGTTTCCATTTTAGTTGTAGGAAAATAAATATTCATATAAATATAAGTTTTTTAATATAAGCTTTTCAGTCATATTTATGTCATTAATGTCAATATTTAAGTACAACTTATATAAAATTATAAAAGAAAATATACAATTCTTTCTGTAAATATCAACTAGATACTAATTCTGTTCACATAAGCAAATTTATTGTTTGTGCGCATTGAATTTTACAAACAAAAAAATCCTGATAAAATTATTTATAATATGCCATTTTATTTTATCTGTAAACGTGAAAAAGACAAAACATCTTAAGAATAAATCAACCTTATTATTAGAAGCACACTAAACGAAAAATATACATAATAGTTAGTCCTTGAAAAAGTCGTAAACTCAAAACATCACGTAAAAAATATTCGAAAGTATTTAAATATCAGGTGGGAAACGGAATATTTTAGTTGCATCAGGTACCCCTAAAGACATGGGCGTTGTTTTTCTGCAGATGGGAAAATGCAATTAAGTAAAGAAAAAATAAACGTCTTTGAATTTTAAGGTTTTTTATTCTTTAAAAAGAAGTAGGACCACTCCCCATCCTCCATTACTACGCCCATGCCTAAAGTTATTAAAGATAAATATGTACATCATATGAATCTATCATTTTTATAAAATAAATTGACTTTAAAATTACAGGCTATTGTCGTTTGAAATAAACAAGCGATTGTTCTTACAATACTTAGTGGAATCTATACTATATAAACTACGCACTCTATTACAAACAATGTTATGATTTTTCTTCGTAATAATTAAATTAATTCGTAAAAATCTATATTAGTAAAAAAACCTAGTTATGTTACGTCGTTATAAACATTTAATTTGTTTCTAACGGCTATCTACCTATCTACAATGCGTTCGTAAACTTTGTAAATCGCAAACAAACACAAACACGTCTACATGACAAGTTTAAAGTATCAACTTACATTATTATGATATAATAAACAATAAAATTTAAGAAGTGAATAAAATAGACAATAAGTTAAAATATTATTGGCCATTTTGGAGTTTCAGAAGACTTAATGCAATTTAAGTACATTGTAGAATTTCGTTTTCTTAAAGATTTTTGCCATTTAAGTACTTATATACAAGGACGACATATAAGAAAACCTTTTAATTGATGCATTTATTAATGTGTAGAACCCAAAACATTGTTTTATCAGTTCACTGTGCGTTTGTGCACGTAAATCTGAGAAATGGCTTGACAGATGTAAATGCAGTTTTCACTATTGTATTTTAGTAAGCTTCCATTAACATTAACTATTTGTTTTATTTCAATTTTACTTAGTAATTGTTACAAAATAAATGACTTATTGAATTGGCTGAAATTTTAATTTGTATGTATTGTCCTTAAAATAATAATATTATTAAAATACAAAAGTAATACAGAATAGTAAATAAATAATTGTGTAGTGCAAGCAGGCGTAACCACGAACGGGTTGCTAGTTGTAGAATAAAATTTAAATATATGCATTAAACACATATAATAAAACACATTAAGTAAGTGCCAACATTGAAATACATCATAAGAAATGAGAAATTATTTATTTTTATTTCTATTGATCTCTCTATTGTTCATGTTTAAGCTTTACAGCGTGAAGCTGCTTGGCCGTGACATGACTGTGATTGTTAAGCGTCACAAAATATAAAAAAATATTTTAAATTAAAATAAATTACTCATTTTTCTTGTTGTTATATTATAGCAAAATTATATATTTTTTTATAAATTGTAGCATGTGTGTTATTTTGATTTAAGTGGAAAAAATATTAATAGTGACGAACTTTCACATTTATAATATGAAAAAAATGTGGTAGGATTTAACGGCACAATACAAAATGATATTTAAATTACATTATTTTTACAAGCATAAATGTTATAAAGCAATACTTATATAAATAATTAAAACTTAAATAAATATGTTTTATCAAACCATTGTAATTACTTGTCCAATTATTAAAAAAAGCTGATTTGAATTGTTACGTTAATATATTAATGTATATGCCTTTAATTTATACAAAGTTAACAAGTTAACATAAAAAATATATGATTCTTACTTTAAGTAGTATACAATATTCATAATTTACACAATGAAATGAATTTTGCACTAGATATGATAATGATATTCAATTTTGTTTTAATTACGACCATTATAAAATAAAATAAAATCTACTGAAAAATGTAGTAACGACGCGTGAAGGCTGCCAATGAACATAATTTGAATGATGAATTAAATTATATTAATTTTCATTCATAATTTTTAAATGTAATTAAAATATTAACATGACTAGTCCGTTTTTTTAAATAGGCCAATTTAATTTCTTTTTATGAAATGCGATACAAGGACGGCCATTAAAATTTCACTATGACAGTAAGACTTAAGATTTATAGAAGACGGAACAGAATTCATCGTTAAATCTTCTTAATCCTTCGTCTTCGTAATCCTATGTATTACAACATTAATAGGCAAAACCTTAAACAACGAATTGTATTCAATTCAAATGACTACTATTACTAATATTTTTATAGTTGCTACGATAAATTGTAGCACTGAAAACTCCTTCTAAAGGCAGACGCAAAAAATATACGTATAAGTAGGAAAATCGACAAATATAAAATAAAATCTATAGTATACTTAAACTATATAAAAATAATAAGGCGGACAAAAATATAATTCCCAAGTTATATTGTAGCAGTTGGAGTACTATAATTATATAGAAAAGCGAACATTTTGCTTTTGTACAAAACATAAAACGGGGCAAGTAACGGTATATAAGTATATAAAGCTCATTAATTTTCTAATTAAGATTACCTGTATGAATTATACTATAATTTCAGTTTGTTGTTGTTATATCTAATAATTTATTTTTTTAACACAGCATTTAGACCGAAACCGTAAAGACTATCGTGGCGCATCGGCACAGCGTCTCATTGTCAGCGCGACGTAGGTTTGATTCTTATCCGAGAGTACGATTGTTATTTCTTCGCTCTAGTTACAAGACAAAGCGCAGCATTGGGGTACTACGCAATGTCCGGAAAATTGGGAGGTAAGTGGGGGTTCCCTCCGCCTATCCTACTATATGCGGGATATTGCGTGAACAGTGAAGCTATAAACATATAGCATATGAGATATATTCAAATAATGTTATAACAAATCGTTTGCGTTTGAATAGTATTAAAGTTTCATGGCACATTGCATTTGGTTGGACTAATAACGTCAAAAAAAGACTTCGTAGGCTTTTATTGCAATATAATTTTTTAACCTTGTATGAGTAAAAAGTTTTTAAGCCCATAAAGTTTTTTAGCTTCACTGTGTTTCCCACATATAGTAGGGAAGGCAAAATCAAATATCCCAAGTTGCTTGACTATGTTACAAATCTCTTCAGTCAAATCGTATTATTATATATTCCTAAAAGGCGCGGGACTTTTGGAAACCGTTCAAGCGCCAAAGGTCTATACCGACGCTCGTTGTTCATTCAACAGTGGGGTTGGACAGCAGCAGGTCGGGCGGCGGGGGCAGGCCCGGCTGCAGCGTGACGGCCACACCGCGGTTCAGCGACACCGCTGGGTAGAACGCACCGCGCAGCCCCGTGAACGCTATATCGCCCTGGTTCATAAGGAATTCATTATATATATATAAATCAGCTTCACGCTATATGCCGCACACAGCGAGGTATGCAGGGAACCTAGTGTTAAAACACTGTGCTTCCCACTTTCCGCCGAGGCATTGAGTGGTCGAATTCAACGCCGCGCTTTGCTTCGACATTAGAGCGAAGAAATGAAAATGTAAATTTAAATAAATATTTCATTTCGTCGAGTGGGGATCGAACCCATAACCGGTCGATTTGACAGTCATATTTTGTACCCCTGCGCCACTACTGGCCTCTATTTGTAAACTATCCTTAATAAATTATATTCATATGTAATAACCTTTGAGGTTATAGTAACTCAGGAGACCGCGCGAGGCTGTGAGAGCGATGGTCGTGGGTTCAATCTCTTGCTCGGAGGGCTGTTGGACTGGATATTTAATGCTTTTATACCTTCACGCGATCTTGAAATAAATGATCGTAACAGACGGACAGCAAAGTGACCACATAAAGGTTCCTCCGTTTTTTATTTAGTGTACGGAATCGTAAAAATGATAAAGAAGTAACCTGCGGTCGATCATCGACGGTAAACCGCAGCGTACCGCGCGTGAGGTCGAGCAACACGCCCACGCTCGTGCCCGCCGCCACGCCGCCCGCCGCGCGCCCTCCGTGTGCGCCGCCGTGCACGAACCACGATCGCGACCCGTCGATGTACATCGCCCAGCCCAGCGCGTCGCTTCCTGTGTGTGAGGCAAACGAAATTACTAAATAATGTTACAATTCGTTCTACTTTTTATCTATTTATATTATTTTTTATGGCGGCATCACGCACTATATCGAAGGGAAGAAGTCATCTTATTCAGTTAACAATCACCGCCAACTGACCGAGCATCTTGTCGCGGGCGACGTCTGCGCGCGCGATACCGAAGGCGGGGTCGGCGTCGCCGTCGTAGTGGTCGATGCGCAGGCGCCAGTAGTGCGTGCCGCGCGCGAGCGGCGCGTCCGCCAGCGCCACGCGCGCCTGCCAGCCACCCGCGCGCGCACTCAGCCCCTCCGCGCCGATGCTAAGCCCACCCTCCACGCCGCGCCCGCCGCAGCGCGCGTCCCACGTGAACCACGCCACTGCAACCAAATTACAATTATAGTCATAGAAACGAGCATCGTCAGATTTTATAAAGGTGGTGTTTATATAGATCACAGTTTACATAAAAAAAATGGTTTTCACAGTAATTATTAACATAACGTACACATGTTAAACTTTGTACAAAATTAGTTAACTTTCACATAACATTTTGACCTACCAGGAGATGTTTGTAGACCGATTACTTCACTGTACGGCCCCTCACCGGCGCCATTGAAAGCTTTCACCCGAGCGCTGTATAATGACGCGTAGTGGAGTCCGTCGATGGTACATACAGTTTCCCGACCGCAGTAGACCTCCTAAAACAGAATAATATTTAAGTCTTGTAAAACGTATAGTGGCACTACATCGCTGAGCTGATTGATTAAGTAATTAAAAAATTCTGAGTTACTGGTATTTTAACGAAAATGACTTTTAGTAATGTATCCCATTTATATAAAACAAGTACTTATCCAATAACTTTAACCATAGTGTGTAGCTGACACGCACATACACAACACTCACCCTAAACGGTCCGCCGAGCCCGTCGTCCAGCTCGAGCACGTACCCGCGCACGGCGCGAGGCGCGGCGGGCGCGCGCCACGCCAGCGTGCACGAGCAACCGCGCGCCGCGCACGCCTCCACCGCCATCTCGGGCGCGCCGGGCGCTGAAATACGTACGAAACTATTAATCCATTAGATCCGTTGTATTTACAGTTGATCATAATTGCTCTTTATAGTATATCATCTAAATTATTCATCAGAGATTTAATATGTGTAGATGTAAGATATAATTACATTGTCTCGTCAAAAAACAAACATTCTGTGAATATTTAAAGTATTTTTAAGTATTCGTTGTTATACTGGCAACAGAAAAACATAATCTGAAAATTTCAACTTTCTATCACAGTTCATAAGATTACAGCCTGGCGACAAGCAGATAGACAAATAAACAGACAGACGGACAAAGTAGTCTTAGGGTCCCGTCTTACCATTTGGGTATGGAACCCTAACAACACGATTAAAAGTATTTTCTTGTTATTCGTGCGTTTTTAGTGGAGCAACTCAACGCCGCGCTTTGACTTGTTACCAGAGCGAAGAAATAAAAATATTTCATTCCCTCGAGTGTCTTCTGCCACAAGACCACGACAGGTGAAATTAATAAAAACGAAGTAAAACCATAATTGTCAGTGAAAATAATAAATAGGATATTTTTTATAGTAAATATTTTATTGTATTCTCTATGACGTGATATTTGGACAACGAAAGGTCGATACCAAAATATGAATAAATTGGTAATACCAATAACATAATGAAAGAAAGGAACTAGTAAGTAATTATCATGAAAATAAACAGTAAAAACAACACGCCTTGTATTATTAGAGATATTTGCCGGTAATTACAAAATAGTTAAACGGTAATGCGAAGTGGGTCAGTGGGCATTATCGACATTCTATTATTACTCATTTTCAATATATAACATTGATAATATTATCTTTATTTGTTAAGATTTCAACATGATTTGCGATAATGTTCTTAACATTAAAACAAATACATAGTTATATTTCATGGAACCGCTAATGACATAATCACAGTTATAATTTATCTTATCTCTTTTTTTTACATGTATCCTATAATTGTGTATATTTTTTTTTTTTATTACCGGTCAATTTCCTTCGTGTGTTTTACATACAACGTGACATTGGCGAAATGAATTGTGCTCAACTGGCACGCTCGAAACGCCATATATCAAGAATTCAATTCAATCACATCTATCTACATTTGTAGTTACTTTGCACTCGTTTTGTTCTCGTATGTACATGTTTTTGCTTTAGTATGTTATATTTTTATATCGTTATATTATTATAATGTAATATAATTAATATTTTTATTTATTAATAAAAACTGTTCTCAAATTATTATTTTTTAACTATATTACCTGATGTCTTCATTTCCATTTCTGGTGCTGCATTCCAAATAACAGGAATAAATATAATGACATAAGCTCTATTAAAAATACATGCTTAACTATTAATTATTAATAGAAACAGCAATAAAATAACAAATCTGACACTATAAATGATTATAAACATAAAATTATATGTTTAATAAATTTATTATTGTACACAATACTGTAATGGAAGACCATACTCACGTATGCATTCGACAAAGTTCATAGTATTGACGGTGCGTATAACGGGCTCGATATCGAGCGTGAGGGCAGGCGGTGAGGGCGGCGCATCTAACGACGAACGTAGTCCCGACGTAGTTTCTTGCGCCCGGGCCGATAATATTTTACCCACCTGTTAAAATAAGGTTTTTTTAATTCTAATTTTAAGGTTTGTTGTTGTAAGGCTTGTTTTCCATTTAACTTTATTTTGAAATGTGTTTTAACAAAATTCTATAAGCTAAAAGTATCTTGATATTTAATATATATGTACCTGTAAGAACGCAGCATGGTCAGATTCCTTCAGAGCTTCAATTGAAAAATGCAGTAAAGCCGTAGCTTCGCGCAGTTTTTGTGCAGCCTGTGACGTCAGAGATCTCATGTTCGCAACAGCTTGAGATTTAGTATTATGTGCCGCTCTAACTAGCTCATCTCTCCTCCTCTCAATGGCTCGGGTGATTTCTGCACATGCCTGGTCTATTTGTCTTTCCAACTCTTCACATGATTCCTATTTGCGTAATAGATAATTTAAATGTTTTATATAATGGTTTTGTTGAAAATAATCTAATTGATGACCACATCATTAAGAATAAGTTGGACCCAGAAAGTCCATTATGGGAAAATTAGGCATTGTTTTAAAAAGCGACCTATAGACGGGTTTTCGCAGGGAAAAAAAATAACTACTACTCCACCAACACTCAAGACTTTATTTACTGTAAGAAACTGAGGATGCTAGAAATTAAAAGCTTTTGTTTTTTTAATTTATTTTTACACCTGCTACTTACTAGCCTGAGATTTATTTCGGAAATCTTGAAAAAGAAAATAAATCTAGTAATAATCTTAATTCTAATAATTAAGTGGAATCAAACCCACAACCTTTGTGTTTACAGTCAGACATTGTGCTGCTGCACCACAAAATATATGTGGTTCATATACAAAATTAGTCACTCATAATCGAAGCTCATAATGCACCAAAGTTAAAATTAAAACAAAAAATATAATTGGAAAACATGACCTTACTTTACATTCTTTTTAGTGGTGGTTTTATATATATTATATTTTACTAATCTACGAAATGTGTATAATAAGCAGTTGTAATCTAGTTTATTATAAAGTGAACATAAATCGGGAGCCAAATTAAGTAAAATATATATTTTACATAATTGTATAATAAAAATCTATGATGGAAAACTGTAGTAAGAGAGGAGACCTCAGTCAAAGATACTGGAGGAAGGGCATGTAAAAAGCATGAGGAACCCCTGGAAGGCATGTATGAAGAGGTTTATGACATCCACTGTCAGAGGCGAAAGAGGTATGTAGAGACCGTAGCATTTGGGGCTCCATTCTCTCTGACTCTCTACATACAGTGTGTAGTATCATATATGAAGTGCATAATAAAAATATATTGTATTGTGATTACTCTTTAGTGTGCATTCTAGGCCTGTCTAGAATTATAATCAAATCTTTACAATAATGTATAAAAGAGTTGAAGTATAAAAAAATACACATACATTTATTTTGTCTCCTGATCCTTTGACTAGTTGAATATATTCAGTCATTGCCTTGGCTTCTTCAGATAGTTGATGAAGTGTTTGTGATAATTCAGTCTGAAAAAGAAAAGAATTCCTATGTAATATATAGAAAGAAATTGAATCCATTGTGGCAGTGGCATATCTTATTTTTGGTTCAGTATAGTGCATTGGTTGCATGTTGAGCACATATCAATTCACTAACACAAAACAAAAAAAACCTTATATAAAGGATCAGAATCATTTAACATTACCTTATGAGTCCTAGCTGCTGTTGACAAATGTTGAGTTTCATGTCCAGAATGTCTCTCAACTAGACATCTTTGACAAATAGGAAGAAGGCAAGTGTTACAATATAGGACAGGTACTGATCCATGATCTGTACAAGTAGTTCCTAGTGTTCTAAGCTCGTGTTGTGCCAGTGGCCCTCTTGTGGGATGCCACGCATCTCTACAACTACCACAGTAACGAACTGAACATTGTTCACATCGCACAACAGCAGCACGTCTTTCTCCTTCACACATTTGACATGCTTCTTCAGCAGGAGGAGCTATACTTATGCCACCAAAACGTTCCACAATCGTTCGCATTACTCGAAATGGTGGAAGACCTTCAGCTCCATTTTCATCTAAAAATACTTGTTTATTGCATAATGGACATGTTATAGTAAATGCTGCTGATACATATGATGGCACGGCAGGGGTGCCTGCGTAACTATTAGGCCTTGATCCGCAAACGACACCACTATCTGTCTCACTTGAAACAGATGCTTTATCAGCCTCTTGATAGTCGTTTGTTACAGTTGAGGAATTATCACCATCGTGTACATGAATTTGTAAGCCTGCAGCACACACTCGACACAGTGCATGCCCACAAGGAAGCAGTACTGGCTCTTTATAAAATTCTTTACATATAAAACACCTTAATTCCTCTTCCATTTTGACTGTAATTTAGTAATTTTTTTTCTATTTTAACTACATAGCGAAGTTTCGCTTTTAACTCGATTGATACGAAACATTATGAACTATTTTATATCGTTAAAGTTGTTATTAAGAATAAACCACAGCAACAAAGTTAGGGGAAAAATTAAAAATAAATTACAAAAACTAGAACAACACTCAAAATATTACAGATAACGTATGGATATGAAGGACACAGATGGAGGATATGGATGGAGTATGGACTAGGGATGCCCGAAGATTATCGATTTAGGATGAAAATCGATCTTAGCAAATAAAATATAGATGTTTTAACATCGTTGTTGCATTAGTAAAACATCGTAACATCGATGTTAGCTGGGACACATAATCGATATTTAATCACATACACGTATAATTATATTTTTAATCTCTTCAGAGGCAGCTACACAGTGTCTGCATATTCTCAGGGACAGAGCACCCTCTTCCCTACCCACCCGGTGTCGCTGTAAAGGCCAATAGGGCTAACAGCATTAACTTCAAAACCGAAAAAAATATATATATTATTCTTTTTACAGTCGATTGTCAAAAAATATTGGGACATATAATGTGTTTTTTCCTAATGTTTTAAATGTTCAATAAATTTTAGATTTTTGTTTTAATTTTTAGGTTTTGTTTTTATTTTATTTTATTGTTGATGATACGGTAGACTCCAAGAGCACTACACCGAAAGCGACGCAGACGCAAAAAGTGGTTCTGGATCTGGAGTCTGCTCCACTCCACAGATATAGCTCTTTCATTCTTAATAGAAATGACTTATATTTTAATATTTTATGTTAGAAAACTATATTATAATACATACTGCGAGACGTAGTTGACGTAAAACCAGTGTTAACTCATACTTCAATATAATTTGTTTTTATATTTAAAGTCAATTGATGAAATATTGAAAGAGTTGAGGTCAGTCGTGGCGCAGAAACACAAGCATGCGACTGTAAGCTCGTTAGATTGTGAATTCGATTACCACTCAACAGACAACAAATGAAAACAAATGAAACACAAAACAAATGAAATATTTAATATATTTTATTTGTTCCATTTGTTGAGTTCCGCCAGCAGCAGATCCCATGGAATCCCACCACGACGTACCTTGGCGTCGTGGTTGACCGGAGCGCTGCACCTGTTGCGCCCCCTCTTCCGTTCCCGCCTCCCTCTCCGTGTGAAGCTCGCCCTCTATAAGACGTACGTCAGGCCGCACCTCACCTACGCCATCCCGGCGTGGTACGCTCTCACGAGTCCCCATCAACGCAACATCCTGCAGGTGGTCCAGAACGTTGCCCTCCGGCGTGTCACCCAGGTGCCCTACTTCGTCAGGAACACTACCCTCCAGCGTGACCTGCGAATGGAGAGCCTGGAGGATCACATCTAAGCTCGCATCTAACGCGTTCCGCCGTGCTGATGTCTCGGACCATCTGGACCTTCGTAGCATCGCGCCGTGGCATACGCGGTCCCCTGACGTGCGTCGCCTCTCGAGAGACCTTCTCCCTCCCCCTGATTCCGATCCCGAGTCCGACTCCTGAGCTGCCACCTCGGTCGCTGGTCGCTTAAGTTGGGCCTCCCTCGGGTCTACCGAGGGTCTCACCCGGCTGAGCTTGACCGCCCAGGTGGCATTCAGCTCATCCTTCCCCCTTGAATTAGTTCCCCCTCTCTTCCCCCTGTGCCCCTGTCATTTACGGCAGGAGCAATCCCCGCTCCACAGGCAATAAACTGCCACTCCAATGACGCACCCATATCAATGGGTGGAGAACTGAAGCCACGAAAATAGGGGTAACGCCCTGCCATTGTTTCCCGGCTTACGGGCCGGAAGTAAGAACACACGACTGGTTGAGTTCCGCCAATGCACGCAATGCGTCAGAATTCGGCGGAAAGTGTGGAACAGAAGTATCTTAATGGGAACGGAATATAATATTAGTTTCCTAGGTTTCCTCTGCATAATAGCGCGAAGCAAAAAAAAGACAAAAACGGACAATTGTATAAATCTAATTTAAAGTCTTTAAATGTTTCTATCGAAGTAAATTTCTGTACCGTAACAATTATCATTATTTTTAATTTGTCTGAACTAAGGCCGAATAAATTTAATCATTGTCACTGTTTGTACTATAAAACTTGTTCATCTGTTTGAAAATGACAGAATGTCATCAGTTTTATTGTTATTGTTATCTTTCAAATTAAAACATTTTTTTCGATGAAAATAGTAATACTCAAAACCGTATAGGTATATATTATATTGAAATTACTATACATCTTAAAATAGTATTAAAATGCATGCATAAAATTTTCCGATAAAATGCATGGACTTAGTAAATAAAATCCCTCTTTTAAATCAAGTAGTAAAAATGGAATCATTAATATCGTCAGACGATAGTTGTGATCAGGAAATAAAGAATTTAAAAAATCAATTAACCGGTTAGTATACCTCACAGTTATTTTTACATATTTACAAAAGTTGTACAATTTTTTAAAGCTATTATCTTTTTAGATTATGGCTTAGAAGAAGAAAATTTGAGTAAAGATGAGATGTCTGATATACTTAAAGCTTTAAAGAATTCAAAGTCATCAAACACTGAGCAAAAACAAGAAAAGGTAATAATTTTTTTTTAACCAAGATTCCAAACAAAAATACTTTAAAATATTTGCTTATTATTATTGAATAAATATTAAGATTAAATAATTTTATTATAACAGATGGAAGAAGATCTTTCAACGCCTAAAGTAACAATGAAAAGAAGGTTTTTAAATGTTAGAGATAGGCGTATGCCCTGGAGCCTTATCCCACAAAGTTTAGAACCAGCTGAAAAAGCTAGAACTTTAGCTGTCTACATAAAACTTATGTCAATAAATAATTATCGCCAAGCAAGGCAATCTGTTAACATGGCAACATGGCCCCCACCTATACAAATTATTGAGTCAACCAGAATACAACCGCAGAGATCGACACGCAGTGGTCGTTCAGTACCAGTGTATACTGATTATGATGATGATTCTTCGGACTTTGATTGTCTTGTCACAAAAATAAAAAAGAGAAAGGTTTCTAATAGTGATCATGGTGATATATATCCTAAAAAATCATTATCTTTAAAGAGAAAAATATCTAGAGATGAGAACTTAAGACCAATTAAAGAAGTTAAAATAAGACATGAAATACAGAAATTAGAATCAGAAGGACATGTACATGCAGATCTATTTTCAATTAGTGAAGACTGAAATATAATAATTCTAATGGTTTACAGCTTTGCAGTCTGCATCTATTTTTTCAATAGAGCAAAATCATCTCATAGAAAAAAATTAAGTGGGTATTTAACATATATTTATAGCAGAAATTAATCAAGAACACTGTTGTTTTTAACAAAATTTCCATTAAAATGTTTATAGGGGTGATTGTATGATTTTAGTGTACTACACAAATTACTGAATACTTACAGAACTCTTAGTTGAAAGTATGAAAATTAATTTAATTTATTGACTGGCAAAAATAAATATGAAACAATTCCAATCTCTGTCCCATCAATCTTCACAGCAGCAGTGGCACAGAGTTTGATTGTAAATACAATGGTTGTAGGATGTGTTGGATCCCCACACTAGGATATAAATTATTATTATTTACTAGCTCTGGTAAGAAAATGAGTTGCATTGCATAGGGGACTTATACCTACTCAGCTACATAGGGGACAGAGGAATACAGGGAATTACCAAATGAATTGTTAATGGAAAAAACAATAGTAGATTTCAGTTTATTTATATAACTTTGTCGTAGATATCTGATTCATTCATTATTATATATGTGTATAAACAGTCATATTTATATCTATAATTATTTATATATTATCCAATACTCAACAAGATTTAAGTATTAAGTGATAAATGTAAGTAAATTATGTAATAGGCACAAATAATTTATAAATATTTTATTAACAGAAAACTGGTTAAATATTATTCAGCCCACTCACTAATTTAATTAAAGTGTGCGACGATATAATGTTAAATATGGAAAAGCAAAATCTTTTGTTGTTGCTTGGCTGTGATCTCTTTCTTAGTTGCTGTATTGCGTTGCTGTTTGTGTCAGAAGGTTTTATCGGATAACAACTATACATATAACATACAAGCTAAGATAAATAGTCTTACTTTCGCTTTAAATTTCGCTCTTTTCGCCGGTATTCCCCAAAGAGGCTTAGATTTACCGCTACCTCTTGAACTTGGTCCCATAGTACCTCTTATCATCATCTCACATTACCAACCATTCTTAATTTTGTTCCAACTTCTCCACTGTGAATTCTGCTGTTATATTGAATCTACTAAAGTTCGACATTCCAAGTCACGAACATTTCAGAAATCTTAAAGAGTACTTATTTAATTTAGAACAGTAGTTTATTTTTATCCGTTAATGTTGATAAACATATATTTAATGTAAATATATGTACGTATTATATAGACTTTAATATATAGACATATTATATATAATTATATGATATATTGTTGCTTAATTTTTATTATATTACCTAAGTATATAATGTAGTGAAGTATGTTTCCTAAAATTTGAATTGCACTGAAACCTTATTCCCCTTTATTTACAACTAAGTAGTCTATTATTTACTAAAGATTGTCTATCAAAAGCAATAAGACCGCTCTTTCATACATTTTGTATTTTACGTGTTTGTATTTTTTCTTATTATTTATATTTATAAGTGTGCAATAAATAATATTCTATTCTATGTTATTTGAATATTATCTGTAGCATAGATCTCATAAAAACACCACTTTGCTTGTAATTGTATATTTTGGGTGAAGTAGTCATTATTTAAGTAAGAAATATTTATTTAAGAAATAAATTACATGTTAGTAATATAACAGTTAATATCTTTTAATTAAAATTTAACTATTCATTTATGAACAAATAGTATACATCTGTTATTGGGAACGTGCAAAGGTATGGCAGGGATAAAGTAAACGACAGACACACTGACAGACTGACTACAAAGTGATCTTATAAGGGTTCCTTTCTTCCTTAAAGGATACAGAACCCTTTAATCGTTGGGAAGTTAAGATAATATTACCCAAAGTATGAATATTTTCATGACGATCACTAGTTGTAAAAATTATTTATTTACTACTGTACTTGTATGTAGGTACATCAAAAATGACTTCAATTCAATTTTAAGACAATGTTTCTTTTTCACGCTTTTGCATGACTAAATTACCTCCAGTTCGCGAGATTTAAACTGAGTTTTGCATTTTTGTCGCTGTC